>JAODGE020004248.1:0-14642 GCA_027574965.2 Ecitophya simulans
TGGAAACTTGCGCTTAATGTTGGTTATTATTCTATGTATAGTGCTAAATATTAATATTAACTAAATAAATATTAACTAAAAATTATTCGCTGGTATCGCTGCATTTTATATTAATATAATATCCATAGCTATTCAATTTGAAATGAACTCCGAAACTAGGAAAACTGTCGGTCTATAAAAAGTAAAATAAAATGTCGTTTCAATGGCAGTGTTGTCTCCACGTGTAGACACGTCATTATATAATCCTCCCTAGTACTGACTGTTAACGAGTATTTTGGCGCTTCATTATTTGTTATACTTTTCTAGTATTTAAATACTGCATTCCTATAAATACTAAAAATTCCCAGCAATATAGCACTCGCAAATGGTACATACACTGGAAATGCATTAATAATATATTACATCGTAAAGGAAAGGGGCGAACCTAAAAGGGAAGCCACGCAGCAATGTTAAATATGTTAAATGTACCTTTCATGTATGTCTTGTCCCTGTATAACACTCCTGCAAAATATGAAATAATTAGCAAACTTTTCACAAACTTTTTATGACGCATTTTCAGCTTTGCAGAATAAACATTATCTTCATGAGCACTTTACAGTTTGGCTTAATGTAAAAGTTGTATCAACCATGCAAATTCACTTGTGGCCACAACTAAAAAGCCACGTCAAGAATACTTTCAATTTAAATTGTGTTCTGGTACTCCACCAAAACTCCAACACTTTGAACAATGACTAAATAGCTTTAAGAAACAGACCGTGCATTAAAACATCGAGTGCAGTAATTGTTCCGTTGAATTGCAATTGCAGAATTATACTGCAATTTTTTTAAACATAATAACAAATTGAATTTTAAATTCAATAATATACCGCGTAAGTCGAGGTCCATAATGAACACTAGCCTGTGACAAAGATGTTTAAACTTGTAGGTACTTGTAGGTATGCTTATACTTGTAGGTATGCTTATATTTAATGCAGGCCGTAACAACCCGGAAAACGACTACTTTAGGGTAAAACAATTTAATATTTCACTCCTCCTGCCGAATAGTTTCCTCCAATTCTTCTTTCACAGTGTCTGTTAGCGACGCATCTAAGGGAATGAAATAAAGTTGCGGTTCCACCATAAACGCTTTCCGTCTTTGCAAAATAACAGTTTGAACATGCCGAGGCAAGTGACAAGGTGCCACGTAAAATTCCAGTGTTGTCGAATCTTGAACTATACCCTCAACAAGTATTATATCTTCAACAGACTTCGTTCTTTCAAATTCGCCACAATTGCTAAGATCTGGATAAAAACCTGTTATTATATGTGCTAGTACTTCCTCTTCCGTTGCACTTTGAAATGGTTTTGTATTCCACAAAATCGAAACAAGAAGTTTCAGTGTGATATGATTCCACATTAATGACCAAACTCTATAAATAAGTTTACATCAGCAGTTTGAGTGCATAATATAACAAGTGGTCAAATACTTTGTGTCTGCAGCTCTCCTCTTGGAAGCGTCGATCAATATTTTCTTTGGAATAGCAATAAACTCGCTGGGTTCCAAAGCGTATGCGGTGCAGTGATAAGGTCTCTCAGTTACCATGCCCATTTCACCAAGTATGTTTCCACACGTAATATAATATGACCTTGGCAAAAACAAGTTATCATCATCAAGTTCATCAATGCCTGGAAGCGCACCGTATTTTACATATAATTCGCAGTCGGTCGGCATAAATATAACTTGCACCAAGCCACTAGTCATAATCATCACGCCATCGATAGTACCGTTTCTTTGTACTATTTCATCGCCCTTTTCGTATTTTAATTTTTGAGAATTGACGTAACAGTAATAACTCACTTCGTCGCTTTGCATAAATCCTAGATTAAATATAAGTTCTTCATCTGTTGGTTTATGAATAAGCTTCAGTTTCAAAAAATTTTGTAATCCAACTTCTAGGGCATGTATTAATTTTTCATGGTCGAAGGTATCAATATATCCTGAAACAAATCAGTCCTTAGCGTGCTGTTAAAATAGACAATAGACACAAATGTCAAGCCACCCAAAAACTGTAAGTTGACCTAGACTATTATCCTACTAATCAATATATACATAATCGTACCTTGTGTCCACATATCAAAAATTCTATTCTGAATTGCATAGAAACAATTTCGAATTACCAAGCGCGTTTTGCACGTTGCCATAACCCAATCTCTTTCTGATGTACGATTCACTAGCTCCAACTTGATAGCAAATCGATCTTCTCTGGCTTTTTGCGTAAGCTCTGCTCGGACATAGCTATTTTCGATCATAGTTGGCATGCGATGAATTACTTCGTCGTAACTTCTTATCATAGCCTTAATAAAAAGTCAATTCGATTCATTCGACTCCCTAAAGCTAATCTCAAATTTTAATTCAAATACCTCCCCAATGTCCACTGCAAGCATGATGCGTAAACCAATAAGTTTGTCCATAAAAGACCTTAATACCATTTCTGACCGTTTCAGTATGAAGAGGATTTTGACCATTTTAAACGCATGCACGGAAACGAAAGATTTCCACGTGTAAAAGGCGACGCAGATCATTAACGTTGTTATATAATCTTTTATAAAGTACACACCAATTAAGTCCAAGCATAAAAGAACAATAACAACAAAATCGAATTGGTCCCATTCATTCCTACAATTAATATCAAGCCTGCCACTTTGCAATTGTCACTTTAAAAAATTTGGCACACCAACATAAAACTGTATCTCAGAACAACGGGATAACATTTATATTGACAGTATAAATAATTTAACCCATGTATAAAATATCCCGCTGACGCATCCAATAGAACACTATCAGAGCGCTCAGATTATTTGAGAGATTCGATGTTGGTGTGGCACACAGAGATTGCTTACGTAAAATACAGTTGAAAACCTTCATACACATATATGTGAGAATAGGAAATAATTTTCATTACAAAATCCAGAAAATATATAATAAACACAACGCCCTTTCCAACCATAATATTGAAGTTTCCTCCTCTGGCATGTATGTCCAATGCTAATAACACTAGGCTAATGCATAAAACAGCCAGCAGTGCACATTCATAGAGAAAATGCGTTACAATCTTGTAAAATACACGTCGCCTCAATTTCCGAGGTTTGTGTACCTTTCTGCCAATCTCAACATTATTTATGCATGACTTAAGTTTGAAAATTGTAGTCTGTGAAAAAATTTATTACTATAACTTGCCTCGATTGTGATAAACCTCACCTCTTTGTGAATAAATCGTTTAAACAAATTAGGATCTAGTGACAATTCTTCAGACTCCATCGCGTATTCCACAAAGGTAAGTAAAATCGTAATGACATGTTCCTGAAACCGGGCCTTTTCGTATTGAGTCACAAACGACATTTTATGGGCTTGGATGGTTTTCTTTTTTACTTCACTAGAATATATTATGTTATTGGAAGGCACTAAAATAACATTGCTGATAAATTACGCATATTTACCTTAGCAGTAATATGAACTCCTTCATTGTAGGTTCAAAATTAACCACTTTTTTACAAGAATCGCAATATGATTGTCTTGTCTCATAACTTGGTTCCTGATTTTCCGGATTTTCAGTTTCTGTGGCGTTTAATTTTAACACACGTCCGACAAACTTCCAATTCACGTCCGTATATGCAGCGTTCATTCGTAGCATCGATATAAAATAGTCCTGAACGTTCATAAGTTTTTTCAAGCAAATGGTGATATTATTATTAGTGAATACTTTCTTATTCAGTCCACATATGCGTGATAAGTACACGAGCAAATTTGGATTTAGAAACATGGTAAATGTCAATAGGAAATATGTGTGCGGTGCACAGAATAACCCCATTTGATAAGCATTTAGGTCTGTGATTATGATAAGAAAATATACCAATTGGATAGGTCCTTGTTTAGCAAAAATTGTCATCATAGTAACATTCGCTACATAATTTCTTCTTGTAAACCTCATAGTCGGCAAACAACATAACAAAAGTATAAAACGCACACATATCTTCATGAAAAACAGACCTATGTATTCCATGATCATTGTGGAATCAAAGTGTTGAATCGTTCTAACCACCAGAGGCACAGTTGCAAAGAATATCAATATAGCTTGAGCAATTCTAGCAATGCACGTGGTTATTTTCTCCAAGTCCCTTCCTACTTTGACAGGAATGCTAGTCTTGTACATTGCAAAAGAATATGCGTATACCAGTACTCCAGCACCACCAGATACGTAAAGTATATATTCGCCAACATAGTAAATGCTAATAGAGGACAAGGTTACAAATGAAGCCAAGTTCAAAGCATTGTCCAGAAAAGGTTGAATCACACATTGCAAGATCCGTGCCGCCATGTAACCCACCAGAAGGCCACCGATGTATTTCCTCATAAGAAATAATACTATTTGATACCATGCCGAAATTGACCCATCCAAGATTCCAAGCGACAGTTCCAGTAATGTGAAACAAACCTCTACTCCAATAACGCTTTCAACTTGAATCAATACTAGTAGAATACTTTTTAACGATGTCAAATTCAATACGCTCACCGTCGCATCAATGTAATCTATAGAGCCCATGGCAAAACCATAGATAATAATAATTAATAGTGTCCATTTTTCGCCAGTGAGAAGCACCATACATAAACCAATGCTTACGCTCAGTGACATAGACATAAGCAATGAGTAAAAAATCGAAAACGTTAGTTGTTTACGAAAGATGCTCAAGTCCAGTTCATATATTATCTTCATCACTATAGGTGGATAGAATAACGTTATCAGGTGCTTCGGGTTGATGTCAAAGAAAATGCTTAATTCGGACCCAATAAGTAGCATAATAACACTGAAAATTGTGGTTAACACATGAGCCAGTTGCTTATATACAAACGTATTCAAATATCGATTTATAAATTGCCCAATCACAAATACGAGCACTAAGTAAATAGCAAATATTATAAAAAACACCATCGACGGATGAGTCTGATAGTTAAATTTGTACATGTCTGCAGAATATAAATAAAAATGCACTTTTATTAGTACTGCTTTTGGAAGTATGGCACAGTAATGTATAACTGTCAAATTACAATTTGCTACTGATAATTGTATACATTTGTGTATAGGTTCATTGACAGTTGATTCATTGAAGTTAGTAAAGACAAAATTCCTTGCCCACTATGTGTTTTCAATATCAAAAATAGGGAAAGAAAAGCATTTCGCTTACACATTTCAATGCACACTAGCAAATTTTATCTTATTATTTACATGTTTCTAATACATACCAATTCCATGCCGGTAGTGCACGCATTTTGGCAGGGTGTCAGCTCCAGAAAACTGGCAAACTTCCACTATAGTTGTAGTTAATTTGGTTGATTCCAAACCATAATTTACATTGTTTATTTTATTCTGTCCGCATGTTTCCTAAGTCTATATCGAGTTTTGGTAATTTGTGCAAGGAAACATTCCGAAAATATATAAACACACACACACACACACATTTTTCCAACAGTCAGTATGTAATCATGTAAAAATTATATGCACTTGTGCATTGCAACGCTGGATGTGCGCGCCGCAAGTCAGTGAACTCGTTCAATCGTGCACAAAGTGCACATGCTCATTAACGACAAAATAGTGGCTGCATCGCATCGAGTAACTACATATGAATAGCATAGGTTATTAATGTCGCTTGACATAATATACTTCAATATATATCTGTGCCAACATTATATCTCTACTTCAAATAAGAGAAATATCGCAATTCCTCTGATATATAATAATTACCCTTTCTAAGGATTTCTCCAAAGACTCCTACTTTTGCATCTTATAAGTAGAACTATGTTGTTCTAAATCAAGGGAAAAATGCAAATACAATTTAAAAAAAGTTTATTAACAGTGTATTATTCCGATGTAGTTATGGAAATAATGTACTGAATATATGTATCTATTAATAAGATGTCCAGATAATTTATAACGAGAAATTGCTACATTCTATACAGAAATTATTTTATAACAATTATATATTCAATTTAACAACCAGTAATCAGTCTTGTAATCATATTTATAAACAACTTGATCAACTAAAATATATTTCCCATTTTAAAACGGTTAATAACACTGTCAGAGTTGAAACATTTATTTAAAAAACTTTAAATAATTCCTGTGTATTTTGGTGCGTTGTTTACAAATCCACTAATCAAAATTGCACGGATTTTGGCCATGTTAGATCAGACATGATTAAATGGAAAATATTATAACACTGATGTAGAAGAAATAATATTCGCATATGAAACAAGAAAGAAAAATGTTACAAACTATCAAGTTTTTATCATTTGCTCCAACTCTGAACTAAACTAAAACATTGCAATGTTCCCATTCCAAAACTTTCCGTCTTATTCTACATTACGCTCAGCTGCGTAAGCGCTGTGCAGGTGCTTTGTGGCCGGAGCCAAAACCAAAAAAATCCGCGTCACTTTCAAAACTCGCGCAACCATTTGCTAAAAACCCTCTTAAAATCGCCATTTGATTCGTAAATAAAATCCTTTGTTACAAAATTTTCTATTTAATTGCGTTTTCACCAAACACCACATAAAGTGTCTGTTTTGTTAAAATACCTAACTACACCCGCATCAGTTAATTTTTTTAAAAATCACAAATCCATTTTTGTCCGACAGTGTAATTTGTGTTTCTTACTGATAATTTTGATTCTTTCTTCGCGAATTTGAACATTTATTACAAATATTTCGGCAGCACTTTCTTTAAACTAAAATAATAGCTTATAGATGATATGAATTTATACGATGAAAAACCATTTTCTTCGTCATATAAAATAAAATAAACATCACATTCTATTTTTATAGAACGTAAAGGCAAGCCATAATCAAATTTTGTATAACCACGGCAATACTTCGAATTAAAGCAGAACCGCAATGATAGATATATTCCAAATTGTACAATCTAATAGATACAAAATAACAAATGTAATTAAACTCATCTATTAAAACAAAACCAACATAAAATATAATTGTAATTAGTTTTAATCAACAGACACAATAACAGCTAAAAAATGTATGCAAATAACCCTTCCGCCGCTACTGTTTGCCTTTGGCTTACAAACAAGTCGTAAACTTAACGAAGCAATCAAAATTTCTTTTTCGTTAGTGTTGTTAATACTTTATATTTTGGTAGATGTATTAGAATGTTTATTGTGTCAAAAACGTAAGTTTAAGATGTACTAAAAGAAAACTTAAAAAATTTAAACAATTTCTAATTTATTACGGGTCTTTCATGTGACAGATTTAGGGACTTTTCGGTTTAATGTGTCTCCAGAAGAAACTGACGTGTTCGGTATTGGGTTACAGAAACGAGTTTTAAAAATAATAGGATTATGTCAAATTGTCGCAAAAGAAACTTACTTATTTCTACCCTGTTAACATATGTTTAGCTGCCATAATTTTAAGTTATTTAAACAGTAATACTATCTAATGCTCGTTCTCAATCGACTTGTTCATAGAGCTCCTACTCTACAAATACCATACATCCCCAATTGTTACTTAAGATACATAAACAAGTGCATCAACAGTTGGAAGCCTACGCTTCTCTCGCGTCCATAATCACACTCTCCTTCTATTAACTAAGTGCAAGTTAAAGTCTCTATACTTAAATCTCTCAAAACTTATTTCCTACACACAGTTACATTAATACTGCACACCTATATTCCTCCAATCTCATATAAGATAACTTATGAAACTAATATAAATAAACAATAATTTTTACTTAGTAATAAAGACTGTATCCATTGCAAATATATTCAGAGAATAATGAAAATTTAGAGCAATTCTAATTTGCAGTATGAAATCTTATTGCTATTTGTGTTGTCGTTCCTGTTTTGGTTTTTTAATGCTGGCAAAATCCGACATTCTAGCACGATAGAAAGTTTTCAAAATATATCGATGACCTTAATCGTCTATTTTGTGCCAAATTTCCGGCCTAATTGCATACCATTTATGCATGGACTGTTGTAGCATGCATTGACTTCATCGTCTGAAAGCGTGATAAAATTTGCGCAGATCAACACGTGTAATCTAATGTTGGGGATATGTTTAACGGTGTTCAACGGTGATATTGCGGACTCTCCTTAGAAAATGCAACTTTAAGTACACTTTCTCCGAAGCAATCATTAAATGCAATGGAACAATGTACAGATTCCATTCCTTATAAGCTAGAGAGAAATTTTCTCGTGTTATTTTAGCATATTACACAATAACTTTTGCAATAAACTTTCATATAAAGATTAGTTCAGACACATCTAATAATAACAAATTATCTATTACATAATTATGCTAAAACACTATTATATATTATATCATATTAGTTAAAAAATAAATTGCCATCAAGCGCACGTATGGCACCATATGCAATGCGACTTCAAGGATAACTACCTAATTTTATTTTGACCTTATTTATTCCATATATTGTGCCTATCGTTTTTCTGCGTCTTCGGCCAAAAGTCATCTTGTAAAATGAGTCATTAATTTTCGTGCATAATGAGCGTTTAAACAAATATTTGCGTAAAAATTTGACAAGGGTATTATACCTTCCAAAACATCATTTTCTCTTTCACAACCATGCCATCTTTTTTTTTATCATTCGTAACCTTCCAAAATTCCAAAATTGGCCCCTGAATCTCTTTGAATCTAGGCCAGCCGATTTCTAACACTCAGAAGTTCGTTAGCAATATCGGAAATACATATTAGATTAAATTGTTCTTAACAGATATACCCCAAGTTACGAAGTTAGATCGTTTCAAAGCAATTCCCCGTAAGTCGAGATCCATGTGAAACACTATTGTACGCAAACAAATTTGAACTTGCAAATATACGCCTCTTTTCCTGTCTATAACTCATGATTAAAGTCAAAAATCAAAAAGCGCGTAAGTGCGAGGTCATCGTCACTCGCGGTATACCTGTAGTTTATTATTCCAGATAGGTTTGCTATGATTGCTAAAATCACAAAGCTCTTCATCATAGCAGCATCAAAGCTAACTGGGTAAGCTGCACATATATTTGCAAATCCACCAAGCTTTTCTACGTAGCTAGCACGATATGGCTGTAATTAATTGTGCAAGCTGTAATTATCACTGGTTGCAATACCAACAAAGTCCAATAGATATTGATGCTGAACCATAAACAATGTAACTTAATATATGCACTATGTATTCGAATTAACTCCAAATGTATGCGGCAAACTGTTTGCCACATTAATTTGCACCACGAAAGCCGTCGACAGTTTCAAAGCAAATAAATTCTCGGGTATACATAAATTAACATCGTATTCAATTTTGAGTAAATAATCAGCCCTGTGATAAATGCTTGTCGCCACATTCATTTTACCACTTAGCAGATTTAACACGGTGTCGTTAATTGTACGATTCTAATGACCAAGGTCAAGCAATTCATTATAAAAACTTATTGTTATTGTTACTTGGGACAAACATTGTTAAGTACAACCTGGCTAATTTGACACTGGATGTTCCATAAATCTCTCTCATTCCGTATTGATCTTAGAACAATTGGGTGGTTTAGTTCGGCTACCCTTGCGGATATGATAGAAAGCATTTTCTAAAACGCCTAATACATTTGAAATAACAAATTTGTAATACAACTTCCAACACTTAAAATTGCAAATTTTGAACATGTGTGTGCAAACATGTAATTTAAGAAAGACTAGCAACGTAATATAGGGCGCCTCAAATAATCATATAATTGAGAACGGAGGTAATTATTAATAAAGGCGTGTGCTTCAAAGATAAACCTAATCGTTATGCTTTTGCGATGTAAACGCCGACGTACAGAACAAATCCTGCAACGAAAGCCAGACGCACAGCCTTCCAATTAGGGCATCAGACGAAGGCAATGCACTTTATCACAGTGATAGTCTTGTTTGGTTCAATATTATGCGTAATAACTCGAGTCTTATATACTCAGTTTCAGAATTTCAGGCTAAAATATGTTAGCGTCAAATATGCAAGTTATACAACAGCAAGTTATTCGAGCGACACCCATAGCAAAAATGTCTTTAAGACTATCTACGGAAACGAGATTACATTAGTATAACAGAACTGCTTCAAATAAATGTAATATGCAAGTCATAAATTTTATATCGTTATCGAATGTAGCTGCATGGTGAAACATATATGAGCATTGCATAAGCACAACTTGACGCATCCTACATTCGGAATATATGCAAACTCGAAGTATGCATCGCGATGGCCTCGTCATCTAATCAGGATCGAAACGGGCACATACACTACTATCACAGATTGCCGACCGCAGAATCGGTCGGTGGAGATTGAACCATGATCCAGACCAATCATTTAACGATGCTTGCGCTGGAGAATTGGCGATAATAACATTATCGCAGTATTCGATGTATGACGTCGGTGATCGATTCAAAATGCAATCGCACACTGCTGGATGATTTAAATATTAAATGTTAATATTAATTAAAATGTGATTAAAACGTGATGTATTATTGCGATTAACATTATGTATCCGTATTTTTCTCTTGAAATGAATTTATATTCAACAATCAAAATTTGCAACCAAGTGTGCCGTACAATTTGATAAACTAGCTGCAATATTTTCCAGGCAAATTTTATTCATCCGTTTTGACATAATTTTTAGAGCATAAAAAGTAAACAAGTCAGTAAGATCTTTTCGTCAAGTACGGCAAGAGCAACGAAATATTTTGAAACAAGTATCTACGCGTACTTGTGAATTGTATTTTTGTTTGAAGTATAAATAAGTGAGAAGATAGATTAATTGAAGGCATCTCGAAACGAGCGGTCGTGAAAAAACTTGATTTTTTGGCGCAATTTTGCGCACACGTGGCGTCAAGGACGATCAAGCCAAGGCCAAAAGTGGTTTACTCTTATAAATCAAACAAAGGTTATGAAAAAGCCGAGTATGTGAAGTTAGAATACATTACATTCTGGCGAATGCATTGTCTTTGAGCCAATAAAAATAAAAGGGTTTTATCTTGTTTGTTAATCAATTATTCATTGCCATTTTCATGTTAGCTTGATATTATTCTATCTATTCGTGTATTTATCAAAACTAAAAATATTGCAAATATTATGTTATCATGCATATTAATTCTAGACGTAATAAGTCTTGAAAGACCAACTTACCTTTTCATTGTATGTACCCAAAGGCGGCAACTGAAACAAAATAAGCAATTATTATATGCATTTCCTTCAAATCAAATTATAACAGATGCATGCAAGATGAAATTAAGATGAAAACAATATGTAGTCAACTATGAGATGCAAATAAATTATTACAATAGTCCAATCAGTCAAAGTTTTCAAGTACACAAAAAAGACTACTGTAACACGTATATTTCATAAGCAAAATGCCATATAAAAGTATTTAATAGGTATAATTTACAATATAGTAATCATATCCAGATTTAGGTTACCCTTAGTTATGATACCCGGCACTTACGCGAGTTTTGATTTTTGACTGCGAGTGGTAGAGAACCATGAGAAAGGAAGAAAAAGAGAAAGAGACGTTTACCTACCTGCGCAGGATGGGGTTTTTGATAATTTTAGAAGATGACTTTTGATCGCCACGAATTGTACTCAAATATGTTGATATTAATAATCTATCGACTGAAAACAACTTAAAATATGTTTAAAGTTTTTTAACGTTTTATTTTAAAGATTTACACTACTATAATAAAGTTATAAACAACGTTAAAATAATTTAACTATAGTATTTCTACTATCCGTTTTGAAGCGCTTGTTCATATATTGCGTAGATTCGGAATAATAAACGAATTCAATACAATTTGAATAATCATCGTATGCAACTTGCTAGGCTCATAAGCATAAAAATATGCATACAATGTAAACAACATTGTAAATATCACAAGGAGCTGACTCATTTTGCTTTATGCATTAATACTTGATACGTTGGCTACGCTAATGTATCAATGGCTATTTCTTTGCTTTAGTCTGACATGTTTTTGGTGTCGCTTGTTTCCTGCATTCAAACTGAGATCTTTGCCTGATATTCCAATAAAGGTTTTAACGTTAACTGTTTTGCCTGCGGCTTTCGGTGTTCAAATGTAATGCGTATTCCTCGTAGAAGTCACTAACATAATTTTCAAAATTGTTGAGTAAAATTTTTTCCACGTTATTTTCTTTTAACAGTGGTCACCAACAGGTTTTTCGAAATTTAAAGAGGATATGCTAGTTTAAATGTAGGTATTTAAGCGGAAAATAATTAACATAAACTGTTGCGTTATAAATGTACAGAAATACCGTGGCTAAACTTCTTTTCACATTAAATATACAGACTATTGATTTTCGGCAATTACCAACGTCATAATCAACATTGCAAGAATTTAAGTAATGTAAGTGGTTTAAATTTATACAAATACCCCAGTCCTTTAAAACATTAATATACAACTAGTAAATTTTGTTTACAAAAGTTTCAAAAATTTAACTCTGATCATACATACCCATCGTAGCAAAGATTTGAATTTTTAGGTACGATACACAACGTTTGTAGAACATAACATAACTTCAACTCTTAAACTTTACAAATGAATAACAATTTAACAATATTGCCAATAGAGGAGTCAAATAATGTTCTTGGAATGTACGATTATTACAATTTCAAACATATATAGAATAATCTAATTGTGAATTTAACTGTTCCGACATTTAATATTCAATTATTGTAACAATGTAACTTTCTAATTAAATCCTACCATTCTCGGTACATTAGAAGACGATATGTGACAAAAACGTCACATAGGCACACAGGTGTCTCCATTCCCAACACATGGATTGTTAGAAACTTAGGTGGCCACAATAAATGAACGTGAAACGTGCAAGTTACGTACCAAGCAATTGTGCATAGTAACTGGTCAAACAAACGCCTACTTGATTATACATTCTATACATTCTATAGTAATATACATTTGAACGCTTACTTCATGCGATGCTAACAAACGATAGTCACTGCCACACCACAGTATAGACAGTATAGTTCATCCGACATCGCAGTTCCAATGTGTGAGTGATGTTAAGCGTTTAGCAATCGTGATTTTGTCTCTTATCGAGCATCTTTATTAGTATTTATTTACACAGTACATTAAATTATGCACTGGGCTATAGAAAATTACTAAAAACTTTTCCTAAGTGATTGGAATTCTTATGATAAGTAAGTCAATGAAAAGAACAATGTAAAACAAATATCAAACAAATTGTTTTTTTTTTAATAACTTAGATTCAGGACAATATAAAAGGTAATAATATAAAAGGAGTGCATAGTTGATTCCCTCCCACTTATTCGCGGTAATGTAAAAAAGGCTTGTGAAAGAGTAAATTCCGCGTAATATACAGATTTCCATCTTTTGATAGCAACAAAAAGACATTAATCTCTAACATATCTAAGTGAGAAATATTTACATAAATTTTTTTTAATGTGTTAATGTTAATATACCTAATTGAACTTGGTTACTAGCAAAATTCACTGATCTTGTCTCAACTTGGTACATTAGTAATTAATTTTCGCGCCATACTGGCGTGATTAGAATCATAAAAATAAAAACGTCTGGATAATGATACATTTAACCTTTACTCCTTTATTGTTCGCTGTTTAATTGCATCAGTCATTGAAACTTGAAATGTTCCTGTTCACCTCTCAATATGACAATTGATACTACAATATTTTATTTTTAATTTTTCGTTTTCAGTAAAACTAATATAAAAAATTACGCATTAAAACTTTAAATGTACCTGCTCGCCTTTCATGATTAATAGCATAGTTGATACGATAATATGAGACAAAATACATATCAATTATTATTTAGTTTCACTAAAAATAATCGTTATAAAAACTTATAAAAACACAATTTATTTAATAACGCAATATATGCGCCAATAAAATCCATTCGTTACTATCTGAATTAAAACTCACACATCAGAATCAGAATGATTAAACACTCCAAATAAATGTAATAAGTTGAAAGGTCACACTATAAAGAGTATACATGGAAGCCACCATTTATCAGCACATCAAATGCAAATAAACGCGTGATCTGAATGAAATAGTAACGAAACGCAGTACTTGCATACAGCAAATAAGGGTAGTAATGTGTACATAATTCTGGAAGTGAAATATTGATACTTCAATAATAAAATGACAATGGCGTAAAAACGTAAATATTCCTATAAAGCACTTACATAAATACGTTTTGTTAAGTGCGTCACAGCTACGTCAGTGTTATTGTTCCACGTTTCTGATAACAATAACAACTACGTTGTGTAAAAAAAATCATCCTTTTGACAAAGCAACTTCAACCCATAGATAAATATATTTCTCTATGCTACGAACTACGAAGTAAGTTCCTCACGCAAGGCGTGTTATATCCATAAACTACAGCACGCGCCAAATATAAATTTTTGGCACTTATGTGACAAACTGGACCGACTCGAGAGATAAGCTATTCAATTACTTAACAAACGGGTATTTGGTAGGAGAATTTGCGATACTAAATCCAACGGGCTCATCTAAATTAGTTTCCGTTCAAACGTTGTTTCGTATGTCCACGCAGCAAATATATATATATATA
>JAODGE020004264.1:0-11717 GCA_027574965.2 Ecitophya simulans
GGGGGGGGGGGGGGGGGGGGGGGGAGGCTTCGTTCTCCCATTACTCGTAGAGTGTGCGCGCTTGAGCCTGCAACGACAGATAACCCCTCCCGCTACCACACAACCGCGGCATTCCCTCCCAGTAATGGATGACTGCCGAGGAGGAAGAGGGGAAGGGCAACACAAAGGAGAGTCCACAACCACCCCTCAAGCAGTCGTGACAGCTCGTAGAGGCACCTCCTCAGATAACCTCATTCACAGTCCGATACCACGCCCGCTCCCCCCCCATGAGCTTCCACAGGATCTACTGCCTGCCACTGCCTTGCTCCTCCTCCTCCACCTTCTCCTCTTGCTGGTGCTTCACAGCATGGGCGATCTCCTGAACCATCTTCCGGTGCATCTCCTCCATGTTCTCTACTCGTGTCACGTAGCGGCGCAGCAACAGATTTTGCGTGTACGCGACCCGGATCGCCTGAATACAGTCCTGCACCGCCGCGCCGTCGTCCATGAGGGCATAGCGGTCGTCCATCAGGTACTTCTCCAGTTGCTGCTCCACCTCCCTGTGCACCCTCGGTACAATCGGGGGGAGGGAGAGCAGTAGTGATTCGCTGATCCCGCTGTACGCCCGATTGCACACCGCTGATCGGTGCACGCGCTTGAGGCTGTCTAGGGCCTCTGGGGAGGCAGCGGTGGCCTCCCCAACTATGGTGGTGCCCAATGACGCTGCGGTGGTGACGTTCGTAGTGTCCTCCCACGCCGAGCTCTGCACCCCGTCACCTCCGCCGCCCTCTCCTTGCTGGCTCCCCCCAGGCCCCCCGCCGCCATCCTCCTCCACGATGGAGCGCCGCCCGCCCCCGCTGGCCCCCCGCAGCCCCATTGGTGCAGGCAATACCCACCCCGCCTGCGCCACCCTCGCCAGCCGGGCACACGCCACTGGGATCGTGCCGGTCATCTCCTGCAGCATCGCCGCGTACGTGGTGGTGTCCTCCTCGCCCCCACCCGCTGCCCCGGAGGTATCCCCGATCCCCCGCATCTTGGCGCGCAAGACCCTGCGCCGGTTGGTGGGAGCGTTTCCGCTGCTGGACAGCGCCTGCAGCGCCGCACTAGTGGCCTTCACAACGGAGGGGCTCGCCCCGGGCAGCTCCTTCATCACGACGTCGAAGAGGGCCAGTGGGGGCGCCGTCGCTGCCGCAGCCACCGGCCCCGCGTCGGCGTGGTTGACGGACGTCGTCGCGCTGCTCTCTTCACTGCAGCTGTGATCGTCACCCTTCTTCCCTCTTTCCTCGTGATTGTTGCTGCTGCTGTTGGCGTTGTAGGATTGCGGGGCGTGGAAGACGTGACGAGCGCGAAACAGGATCTGTGCAGTGCGCGTGGCGAGCCCAGCGTAGGTGGCGACCGCGTGCTGATAGGGCACGTTGGTGGTGGACTCCTCGCGCATCAGCGCCGCCACACCACCGCGGCGCCGCGTCTCTGCCACGACGTTGTACCACGGCGCTGGTGTGCTGAGTGCCTGCAACTGCGCCTTCGCGGAGAGCGACATGGAGGGAGCTGAGCCACCAGCGGCCCCGGAGGCCTCTCCAGAGGCGGCGGTGGAGAGGGAGAGAAGGGGGTGCTTCTGCATCATCGTCACCGCTGCGTGGTACGTGCCTGCTCCGCCGCCGCCGGTGCCCTCCGTCACTTCCCCCCGCTTGCGACGCCTTACACCCTCCGCGCCTGCGCCGGTCAGCCTCCCACGCTTCCGCAGGCTTAGCATGTCCGCAGGGCACTCACCCCGGACATCACCCACCTCGTCCTTCCTCTCTTCCTCCTTGATGCTCGCTGACGCCCCGCCAGTGAGAGGGGCCGTGGCTGCCTCCTCCGCAAGTCTCATGAGTAATTCGAGCCGGTGCTGCATCACTCCCTCTGTCACACGGCGGTACTCGCCGCACACTTCTTCCACCATCGGCCCCCGCTGCTGTATGCCTGCAGCGGGGGCCGCGGCAGCTGGGCGTAGCCCCGTGAGGTCGGCGTAGGGCCAGCGATCCGCCACCACCACGAAATTACCGAAGCGCTCGTACAAGTACAGTAGTTTGACGGAGCTGGCGTAGTCGAATGCGTACTGGGATGCTGACGCGGAGGCCGTGGGTGGCAATGCATTGTACTCTTCCTCCGTGCAGGAAAAGAAGGGTCGCACGTCGTCCTGATGAAGGGGAGGCGAGGAGGACAGAGCCCGGCGCGGTCGCTGACGGCCCAGAGCCTCTGCAGACCACAGTGAGATCCCTGGTGGTGCGGCCGCACACGCGAGTGTGCAGACCTCGTCGGAAAATCTCACTTGCGAGGTAGTCTGCCCAGTCGCACCCGCCACACCAGCGGCAGTGGGAGTGCTGAGCAGCGCTGTCCTGGCGAGATACTCATCCTCGAAGACGGTGTCCCTTCGACGCCAGTGATAACCAGTCTCACTCCGTATCCCCCGCACACCAGTGCTCCCCCTCCCCAGAGGCGGGGAGGGCCGCCCTGTAGAATCCAACGCGGCGTCATGGACTTGGTCCTCGCCTGCCTCCGAGGCAACGGTGATCGTCGGCGCGACGCGGACCCACTGGCGCATCACAGGAATCCACTCCCTCACTATCCCGCCACCGTTGTCATCGTCTCCGCCACCCGCACTCCCCTCACCGAGTCCAAGAGCAGCCTCGTAGACTCCTGAGCCCTTAACCCCTGTCGAGGCGCGGTGGCCGAACATGTCCGGTAACAGCGTCATCCCAGCGCCTGTGGTGTTGGCGAGGTAACTTCCAAGACGGCCCCTCGGATACCCACCGACACCGCCGCCGGCAGGGACTGCAATGGGGTCCGCTCCATCTTCGTTTTGCTGCCAGACAGCCTCGAAGAAGCTGCGCTCCTCAGGGTCGACGGCCTGCCGTCTTTGATCGTTCATCAGCCTGGCCGCCTCAGCCCTCAGACCGCGCAGTCTCTTCCCATCCGCAGTGTACAAGTAAGCCTTGGCAGCTCGGGCGGAGGTGGTGGGGGCCCCGGTAGCGGTGACGCCACCACTGCCACCACGCGGTACCTCTAGAACAGCGGAGGCAAGATCCAGGTCGTGCCTATCCATGGTGGTAATGCCCCCCTCGGCCTCTCAGCTTCGATGAAGATGATTCCAGAGTATTTACGTGGCCTCTCTACCGGGGCTACCGCTTTGTTTTTCCTTTTAAAGCCCACTGTCACCTCTACTGTCTTCTCTCTCACAGACACTCACTAAGTTAGCAACGGTGGCCCCGCTCCCCCTCCGTCTCAGTTCCCCTGTTTTTATGTGCTACGCCAGATTGTGTGTGTGTGTGAGAGCTCACTATCAATGGTAGAGTGAGCGAGAGAGAGAGAGACAGTATGCCACCCCCTCCCCCTCCCCTCCCAGTACAAGAGCTAACTGGAAAAAATAATAAAAAATGGTGACCACTGTACTTGACAAGGATGCAGTGGCGAGGGGAGAGGCAAAGCAGCACACAATAATAAAAGGGGAGGATTGGATAAAACAGCACAGCAAAACACTCAGAAAAAAAGAAAAGTAGGAGGAATATATGAAAAGGTGGGGGAGGGCGTTAATGTCCATCTCTTCACTTTGTTATGCACCACCCAATCGCGGCCACCGGAGAGAGACACTGCAGATGCAGTGGGGGGGGGGGGGACCGCCCAGTTTATTCTATCACTGTTGTGATGACACACACACACACACACACACACACACACATACGCACATACACACGCCCGCGCCGCCCCACATCTTCTCCTCGATCGACAAAAAAGAAAGAGGAGGAACCCACCAAACAACAAAGAGATAAGAAAAGGGAGGGAGAACGGCTCTCTCCCGTCCCCCTATCCATTCAACACCAACGTACATGCCATTAACACACGGATAAATACACGGCGTCTTTCGCATCCTCGCTTGTTTTCTTTTCCCACAACGAAAGATATTTACTCGGAGTATTGAGGGCACGTGTGTGTGTGTAAGAGAGAGTGAGGCACAGAGAGCGAGAGAGCAAGGCACGGTGAAGCACAACAGCAAGGTGAACAGTCGTGGTGGCATCGCTCCACAACTGCCTATATATACAGGAAACAAATGATCATACTGGTAAACCGCACAGAGGGGAATACAGTAGATGATTGTCACTCACCTCCGCCAGTATCAAATACACTCCCTCAGATCGTGCCAACTGTCTCTGTCTCCATTACATTGCTCTCTCTCCCTCTCTCGGCCCTATTCTCAGGTTTCGAGTTCCATCTGAGGTTACCGCCTTACCCCCACTCTTATATACGACACAGACATATATACACATGCAGACAACTTTTTCTCTTTTTCACTCTGTCTCACGCACGGACACACATGAAACGACAGGGGGGGGGGGGAAATGCACACCCATATGTACGGTATCTATGCAATGCGAATAACAAGAGGGGCACAAACACACAGGGGGAGACGGGGTTACTTAGGCGAGGAGTGCCTCAGTGCCATCCTGCTGGCGCTCCGCACCAGTGTGTGTGATTGCGTCGCCAGTGCAGAGCTCTTCCTAGCGTCCCTGATCTCAAGCTTGTATGGAGAGCCGGGTGTCACTGATACCGGGGATGCATAGGTGGCCGTCTCAGTGTCGTTTCCATTGGAAAGTGAGGCGACGTCGGCCTCGGACCACAGCTCATCCACGACAATGGAGTCAAACGAGAGCTCCTGTGCACGCCGCCTCTCCATGAACGTCTTCACAAACACATCCTCCTCGCTCTGCGCACGCCGGGACTCCGCATTGGCCTCGTCGCCGGTCTTTTCCCCACCATCACGCGCAGCAGCAGCAGCACTAGTGGCGCCACCATTGCCACCTTCCGGTGCCTTTGCTCCAGTTCCCGACTCCTCCATGGAGGCTTTGTACAGCGCCGCCTTTTTCGCTCGGGCGGCATCGTTGGTCTCCCACAGGCCCACGGACTCTGACAGGTTGCTGTGACGCTCCAGCCGCTTCTCGTTATCGATGCCGCGGAGTCTCGTGCGCTTGTTCTCCGCGTAGTTACGCTGGGTGATGTTCGCCACCTTGTTCAGATACTCGCTGCGCTTTGTGTCACTCACGTAGGCGTAGAACCGCTTCTCCCGATGGGCAACCTCCTCCCACTGCTGGATCGATTCGGCAGAGATGACGGGCAGGGGGTGGGGGGAGTCCCGGCCCTGAGCGTTGTCCTCATCCCCGCCATGGCCCCACCACGAGCCTTTAGCAGCGCTGCCGTGGTCAAACGTGCCGCTTCCCTGGCGGCCCACCAGTTGGGAGAGTGTCGGGGAGGGCTGCTGCGGTGTCTGCGAGGAGAACAAGCTCGCCTGTGAGTCCGCCCCGAGAAGCAGGCCACCGTGTGGGGGCGGGTGGGAGGAGGATGGAGAGGAGGAGGGCAGAGGCTCACCGTCGCGTCCGCGGCGCTGCTGCAGACGCTTCGGGAGAAAAGGCGAGCGCGGGCTCGTGGCGCTATCGGTGCCACTACCCCCACTGCAGTTCATTGGCGTCATACGCATCGCCGCCGCGGCGGATGCCTGTGGGTCGAATGCGGAGGTGGAGGCCTGGGAGAGCGTCTCTGCTTGCGGCGGCAGCGTGCGAGCTCGCAACCCGGCAGTCATGGGGTGCCCGCCCGCGATGCCAACCTCTGTCTCCACCTTCATATTATGAACCTGATTCAGCGTAGCAGCCACAGGGGCCGCCGCGACTCCAGCACGACTGAAGCGAGCGTTGCGTTGGCGCGTCTCTTCAATTTCCTCTGGGGTCCACTGATGGTGGCTAATGTGCTCCTGGCGGTATAGCTTCAGCTTCAGCAGCTGCGCGCGTGTTGGTAAGTACGACCGCGGCGCCAGGATAGCCTCCGCGGGCTCCGCAAGCACTGCCGCATCCATACCAGTGTCGATGAAGCACAGTGCGGCGCGCTCGCTATCCGTGCGCGCGCTGCTCATACGGCGGGCGCAGTAGTCCGCCACCTCCTCCTCCGTTGGCATCTTTGCAGAGACTCGTGGATAATGGACAGGCCCCGACTCCCCCTCCACCACAAAGGAGGTCCAGAAAGTTTTGCTTCGCCAATTCACCACCGCACTCGCGCCGCGGCCATCGGTGCAGTGGACGTCGGGCGTGCTGGTGTTGATGGTAAGCCGCGGAGCAGGTCCACTGCCGCTGCCGCTAACATGTTTGGGCACTGCCGCTATGCTATCATCACTGACACCGCCGCGGCACTCCTCCGCCTCTTCCGCTGCCAGCTCGCTCAGATTCACCACCTTTACGATGCGTGACCACTTGTACTGAGACGCATCATCCTTGTTGCTGCGGTAGCGGATAAAGAAACCCAGGTCCGCGCATTCGTGGAGACGCTGCGCCACTAAATTGACCTCATGAATGAAGTATGGCCGGTCTGCGTGCTCGTAGATATATGGAGCTTTGAACGTGAGTGTCTGAAGATCCTCGGACGAAAGCATGGCGTCGTCCCCTATGGTTTTCCTCCTTTTCTGATTCACCTTGTTCCTACTCTACGCGGGCAAGTGAGTACGAGGCGATCAGTAAAAATACCTCCCTTTCTATCTCCTTGTGAGTATGTATATTGACCCACAGAGCCAGCAGACGAAAATGATTGGTGTCTGTAATCCCTGCCGCGTCACTCTCTGTGCCCGTGGGATAGGCAATATGCACTATTCTCTTTGTTCGTAATGGAAAATCGTACAAATTAGTAATATACGTCTCACCTTTTTTAATTATTACTCTTCTTGTTAACGATCTCACAGCACCAAACTAGTGCTCTTTCTCTCTCTATTCCCGTGCCGCTTTCCAATGGGCCCGCCTGCCCGAACGTGTGTGTGTGTGGGTGTGTGTTTGTGGCTCTGTGTACTGGAACGAAGAAGCCAAACTGGTAACTCGCTATGGTCGTGGTGAGTGCACTTGTGGGAATGCTGTTGACAACGACATTGAATAGAATAAAGTAAAATGATACCATGAGGGTGGGGAAGCAAAGTGAGGAAGATTGAATATGAACAGACAAACCACCGGCAGCTACTCACTCGGATCCATTGACCCGAAAGATAGAAATACGTGAGGAGGGGCGGTCCGCAGCCACTACAAGAGGGATGATGACAGCGGATTCCGTATATATATATATATATATATACGGAATCACTAGAAATCAGTGAGTCTCAGTGATACCGGTGGTGAGATGATGCGATGGCTGGGGTACTGAAAGGAAAAAAAGAGTGACAGAGGGGTACAAGGGGTGGGGAGGGAGAGGTACGTGATACGCTCCCGAGAATGCGCATTGTCTCTTCGTACTGCATCGACATTTGTTGGCACCGATGATGAGCATAGTTCGTGCCTCCCCACACCTGTCTGCATGTGTGTGTCTGTGCTATTATGTGTGTCTGTGTGTATCTTCCCAATTTTTTTAAAAACCTCCTCACTTAGTCATTCACCATTGCTCTCGCTATGTGTTTCATCTTTTCTCTCTCTCGCCTCGTCATCAGTGCGTACATGTTTCTCGCTCTTAGTCCGCATGGAAGATCGGAAAGGTGATGATAGGTGGGTAGAAAAGTAGAGAGAGAGAGGAGAGAGCTGTCATACATCGGGGCCTCATTCTTCATAAGTGGGCGCGATCACACAGTATCACAGAGGAGAAACGAAAAAATACAATACGCAAAGGGAGAATAACATAACTCAAGCGAGAAAAGAACAGCAACGAGACAGCAAACAACAGCACAAAATAACGACAAAAAAGAAGCGAAAGAAAACTACATAAAGGTGACCATATTCAGCTGACCAGCTCTACACATCGCTATACAACCTGCTAGTGCTCGCTTACTCATTTGGGGGCGTAGGTACTGAGGTACTTTAGTACCTTAAAAAAAAAAATTGCCATGCATGTGAAGCCACAAATCAAAGTGCGTGTTTCTGCTTGTTCCTCAGTCCCCGATTCCATCTTTAAAAAAATATATAAAAACATAAAAAAGAGAAATCTAATAATAATACAGTACAGCTCTAGCAACGACTGAGCTTACCACTCCTGCTCTCCTCCCTTCATCCGATATGATGCGGAGATCACGCAGCACATACACCATCAAGTAGAACGAGGAGAGAGAGCGGGCAAGTTGCTGTTCATGAAGCGAGGGAGATAGAAGGTAGACTCACGTTTCATTCAGATTTTTTCCTTTTACCTCTTGCCTGTTTTTCTTCTTCTTTCTCCCTTTTTTTCTCCGTCCATGCCTTCCAGCTTGGCCGGGCGGTCTTTACTGATTCAATCAATCATCAGTGTCATTCTATTCCCCCCCGCCTTTGTGTTCCCTTCTTTTTTTTGCATTTCTCACCTCCACACATGTGCGCCTTTTAAAAAAAGAGCTTTCTTAATTTACATTTTTTTTTTTCGCAGCCGAACAGATAGAGACACCCCTCGCACACACACACACACACACACACACACACACACAACACCCACAATCGCAGGCCCCAGAGGATAACAATACAGTACACAAGTAACGCATTTAAAAAAAAAGGTCATTTCGCTTTTTTTTAAATATATATATTTTTAGTACATCAGGAAGCGCGCTACATACAATCGCGTGCGCATACACAAAGGGGATAATCGTAATAATAATACGAAAAAGAGTCCCACAAGAGCGAAAAGGGACGTGAGAGGGGTGGCGGTGGCAACACGCACTCACTGTCACACACACATATATATATATATATATATGTGTGAGCAACTACCACAGTGGTTTGCTGCGATTGTGGGTGGCCCTCCCAGGCGGAGGCTCGGGCACCCCACCTCCAACGCCGCCCGGATAGTACGACCCACTGAAGCGCTCCGCGTTGATGGGGAGCGATCCGGCGCGCGGGCTCGGATGGCCCCCGGCAGCGACCCCAGGAAGCAGAGTTCCACTGAGGCGCGGAGCGAGTCGAGGGCTTGCGAGTGGGTTGCTGCTGCTGCTGTTGCTGCGCAGCGACTGCGGCGCGGCGCTGATGCCGAGAAGTACATTACTAATTCTATCGGAGCTGCTCACCTGCTGCGCGCCGCCGTGGTGCCGGCGCGACACGGATCGGTTCCGTGGGGACGAGCTCGGCATGGAGGCATTGAAGCTCGCCACCACATCTACCACATCGTGGAAGAAGACGACCATCACTGACACGTTATCGGTGCTCCCGCGTTCCACCGCGAACTCCGACAGCTTTTGACAGCAATTGTTCAGCGCGCGGTTGATCACGGCGGGGGTGGGCTTGGGCTTCTTTCCAGAGGCGGCGAGGGGGTCGTTAATATCGGGGGTGTACATCAGAAAGTCCTTCACGAATTGTGTCGCCTCCTCATTGGACAGCACATCCCACAGACCATCGCAGGCGAGGAGGAGGAACTTGGACTCATCGGTGAGGTTGATCTGCCGGACGTCCGCGACGTTGCTCACCATTAGCGGGCGGTTGCTCGTGAGGCGGTTGGCGTCCTTCCCCGCTATGGTGCCACCCATACCGAAGACCGCGCTCGACGCGGAGCTGCCACTGCCGAACTTGAACTCGTAATCACCGAGCGCACGACTCACTGCCAGCACCCCACAGACACGACCGAGCTGAACGAACCCGCCGCACTTGGTAATACGCTGCTTCTCCTTCGTGTTCCCGGGCTTGTGATCCTCGCTCATGGCGATGGTAGTGTGACCATCGTAGAGGACCGCGCGAGCGTCGCCGAGACACCCAACGTACAGCATACGCCCATGCACGGCGGCCGTGATAAGTGTGGAGCCCCCACTCATGCCGTCATCTCCACAGCCGAACAGGTCGCGACCCCCAAGGAGGGAGGAGGATGTGCTGTTTCGACACTTGGAGGAGAGGGCGCTGTAGATGGTGCGGTCGGACTGGAGAATTGACTCCACGAGAGCGAGGGCGTTGTTGTCGCCAATGAGGTCGTGGGAGAAGAAGTACTCCGGGATCCACTTGGCCC
Organism: Ecitophya simulans; assembly: GCA_027574965.2. Lineage (NCBI taxonomy): Eukaryota > Metazoa > Arthropoda > Insecta > Coleoptera > Staphylinidae > Ecitophya > Ecitophya simulans. The sequence goes on from JAODGE020004264.1 coordinate 9,919, forward strand.
CCAGCTCTGCGATGTTGCGTCCGCAGTGACCGTCCAGGATAGCTACGAGTGACACTGGTTGATCCCGTACGACTTGCTTGTTCAGCATCGCGAAGTGCTCGTCTTCCATCGTCGGCCGCATTCCTTGCACGCAGCCAGAGCCCACGGAGAGCTCGATAGCCGCCGTGCTCGTCTTTCCGCTGCTCAGCACCACCCGAAAGTCGTAGTGCGGCTGCTGAGGCGCGGATATTGCCTTCCCCGCTGTCGGATTGGCGGACGACGACGACGCCGCTGCCGGTGGTGATACAGAGCGGGTGGGTTGCTGCTCTTGCCGGAGTGCGAACCCGCTGCCGGGGTAAATGGTGGACTGCGTCACCCCAACGCCAGTTAGGGAAGCACTGGTAGGGCTGCTGCTACTACTTGGATTATGAATGCCCTGCTGGGAGCCAATACTGTCCATCCGCCGCTTCGACTGTGGGGGCTTCGGTTTCTTTGCTCCTCCACCAGCGTTGCCGCCGCCACCACCGCCGTCGGAGCGGAGCGGATTGCCCTTATTGAGAGTGCTCCCAAGTGCAAAGGCCCGGCTACCATCTCCACCAACCACCCCGCGCGAGTAGGCGGCGGCACTGTTCTTGTCCTCGCTCAACCTCAAGTTGGTGAAGCCACGCAGCGTGGACAGCATCTGCGTGTTGTCAAAGATATCCTCTGTGTGATCATCCCCCGCCTCGCCGCCCTCACCACCGTGGAGACCAGTACTGTGGTTGGCTCTGTAGCTGGTCGGCCCCGAGGCCCCAGCGCCACGCGCAGCTCCGCGGAGGGGCCCCAACCCCTGGCCGCCGCTGCCGCGGGTCTGCAGCATGAGCTTGCGCATGGAGGTGGTGGCAGGGCCGCTCGCCGGGTGTGTGGGGCGGCCTGGGTTGGCGCCGGTGCCAAGCACCAGCCCTGAGGAGGCCTGGCGGACCGATACATCCCCGAGAGCCCCGCTGCTGCCGTTTCCATAGGGTGGGAGCGTGCCCTCACCGCTTCCGCCGCGTGCCGTCCCGGCGCGCAGCAGGAGCGTGGATGAGGAGTTGTCGCCGTGGCCGCCAAGTAGGTCCGCTGCGGAGTGCGGCGGACCGGAGAAGAGTGTGTTGGTGGTGCTGTAGCGGCCCCCGGTGCTTGCGGAGAGGAGCGGGTTAGAGACGGGTGAGAGGCCCCCCACGGGCTCCGACATGGCCAGCTCGCGCACCTCATTCGCGTAGCTCCCCAGCGACCTCGCTGGCGGGGTCGGGGCCAGCTGCTTCCTGGAGGATGCGGAGATGCCTTGGGAGGTTCTCTTCTTGCCACGGCCCGTCCGCCCCAGGCCTTGATCGCCGCCACGAGCCTGATATGATGTGCGTCGCGCCATTCTAAGTTCCGCTCAATTGATAAACAAATCAATATATATATATATATATATATATATATATATCGATCTACCAACTGCCTCCCTCCTCACTAACCCTAGGCGTGCTCAAACTGACAATGGAGGGAGTGACACTGTGTGATGTGCACAGATGTGTATGAGATCGCGCAGCAGGAGCAGGGGAGGGTGGCAAGGTGTGAGAGAGGCGGAGAAGGCCTCTATCCTCGCTTACGCTGGAGACACTATGACGCGCCCGCTCACTTTGATGGAGGAAAAAAGAAAAACAATTTTTTTTAAAAAAGATCTTGTGAGTTTTGTATGTGCGTGTACGTGATGGTGATGTGTGGAAGAGGAGAGGGGGGGGGGGGGGGGGTGCAACGGTGGTGGATGTGGATTTGGGCAAGTGGGCCTTTTTTTTCTTGTGAGTGTTTGACGA
>JAODGE020004265.1:0-14846 GCA_027574965.2 Ecitophya simulans
TAAAGGTGAATACTCGACTCGTGAAGTCCTTGAAGTGGGTCAAAGTTGAAGCTTCTCATTGGCAGCCGCTCGTTCAACATAACAATCTACATAACAATAAACAAACTACTACATCGGAGCACTATTGTATATACTTTTCTTTTTTGCTGACAAATTAGTACCCATTTGAATGCTGGTGAAATTTGATGAGTAAGCGTATATGAGAATTACTTGTGTTTCTTGAATGAGTTCTTCAAACAAATCTGGTGATTTCAAAGTAAGCACAGTGATCCTTGAGAATTTCCGATTTGAATCCGACGTTTAGGTCCACTGCGGAAAACTGGAGAAAAAGTTATCAAATCGCCACGCTTCAAAAATAAATCACCACCACTGGAGAAACTGGACGAATAGTAGCGAAACTCTTTTAGCTCGGAGAAACTGGATGTGAAGCGCGTTTCTCGGCGTAGAAAATGCAAGCACTCTAAATATTAAAAATGTGCCAATACTTTTACATCTATGAAAAACCAAATTTTTGCTGATAACGTATGTTACATTCCAATACGTTTCTCTCCCTTTCTCTCTTGGTCAAAGGCAAAAATCAAAGGTGCAAAGTATCATAATTCTGGGTATGCCTGTATATTTTGTTCTAAATTATGCATAACACAACAAATGTTTGTAATCACTACAACTCAAACCAATGAGTCCCATATACAAAACTTGCGCCGCTGCTACAATTTCAATTTATTTGATGAAGTCAATAATATAAACCTGCCAATTTATGTTCATAATTAATATATTCGAACAGCACTTGTAACTTAAACTACATCATAGGAGTAAGTTTATAGATATTTATACAGAATTCCATCAGTATACAAAATTTGGTCAACGTTTAATTTAAAATAATACAGTACATCATTTTTGGCAATGAACCAAAACTACAACTACGATTTTCCTGTATGTTGTTTAATATTGTATAGTATGCGGTAACAAATCCTACTTAAGTATTCATATTATATAGTAATATATATTTTGACTGTGTATGAAGCTGACAAATTATCCTTGGCGATTATTATTATGGATGCACCAAAGCACATCATCGTCAATACAAATGGCGATATGCAATTCAACACTCGTTAGTTACGTGATAACAACAAATAATCGAACAATACTTCATTTTTGGTTCAACCTCAATAAACGTATAATATTTAAATAGTGTTTCATATATATCCATCTTTAAAATATATCTTATAATATTATCAATTATCATGTAAAATATTACAAGTTAATGAATTTCAATTGTCTACTTCTATCATGTAATTTACATTGAATTGGTTTTAATCGTACTTGTTTGGCACTAGTAAGTCTGTAAATACTTGCCCAAAACTAGCATAATACTTTCTAGATCGTATATTGTCAAATATGTTGTTCATTACTTAATTTTTACCACTAGTATTATATCATACACTCTGCAGTGTAGGTGCGAATCTATGTCAACATAATGCAATAATGTCACTAATCTTAATAAATGCACAAACAAGATGTCTATATCTATTTAGGTAGTAATCTAGTATAATACTTGCGCCGTACTGATCAAACGCCGTAAGTGAATCTACGTATCCATCATTTAAATGGTGAAAATATATTGTGGGTACTACCATACACATTCCACAATAAGGCAGATCTAAATTCTCTGGGGAAGACTAATTTCCGAGCTTTACACTAAATTGTTAGAATATAAGCCCACCTAGAAAGGACGCATCCTTCTTGTATAAATATTGATACACACATGGAACAACTTGTTTTTATAAACATTCATATGGCTTACATATGTCAGGAACTTGTATATACACACAAGTTGAGTTATTCCCATCCTATAACAGCACACGTTCAAACCCTTTGCCCTTTTCATTTACTCAATGAAAAATGCGAATACATATAACACAAATTAAAGTAATATCAGCCTAGAGCCGAAGCTGTATCTTTTGGACACACACACAATATGAAATTATACATCAATTGTCTTTCCAAATTAATATATTAACCAATCTACCTTTGATGATTGTCAGTATAGTCAAGAATATCCCATCGTCATTCATGTGTGCGTGCGTCCGTTCATCTTAATAATACGGGTATGTGTGCGTACACAATTTAAAATTCGTGTCTTTCAGGTAGCGGCGAATTGGTTGAAGAACCTGATAGACTATCGCTTTCAACGAGATGATAGACAACCTCGTCCTTTCCGTTCCTCTTCGTCATCTAAACATAAGAACAATAATTAAAACCTCAACAAATTGCGTAATAAATCTAGAGCAGAAAGCACTTTGATAAACTAGTATCAAGCTATATTGGCCATGCTTCAGCTAAAAATGCATCACCAAAAAATATAAAAAACGCAAGATATTTTAATTTGATTACAGTTGCTAATTTAAAAGCATATTTGGTACGAATTGCTTATAACTCACGCTTGCCTTAGAAAATTATAGTAGTAAAACAAAGCATAATTGTAACTATAATACAACTGTTTGAATTTGCTAGATTCAGAACGAACCTATAAAAATTCTTTAGTCCATTAATTCGGTCAATTAAAACTATGCAACAACACATAGTGTGTTAGTAATTTAACAATGGATAACCATGATTTCCGGAACCTAAATTCATCATTCGGCCGTGCCATATGTGCGTGTGTGAGCCGTTCGCAAAGCATGAAAAACAAGAGCACATCATTTAACAAAGCTCTCCGTAAGCTTTCTTCGTACGTAAAATTTCAGGCCCCGTCAACGTCGATAAACATGTCACTTAAAAGCCAATTCCGTTGTATTTATAGAACGACATATTCATCATCACGAACGAAAAATTGTGGTTGTGTCACAATGTAATCAATTTACAAATGCATAACGTGGATTTACTTTCTATATAGGAACCACAATTATTCGTTGACCAAACAAACTAGATAGCATTTTTATGAGTTGTTAGTTAGAATTAGTGTTAGTAACTTACACCAATGTTAGGAGAACCATTCTGACAATTTTCACCTGAATTCTCATTCAACGGACAAACCAAATCGCCGTAATCGGCCTCTGATTTGCTCTTGCTTCTCTTCAAAGAAAAATGAGACTTTTTAGCAACCTAAAATAGAGTGATTTCATTATCGCAGTTCAATTTAAATGCTTTGAGAAAAAAGCAACCTTGAGTTTCGCAGATGGCGTCAAAGGAATATATCCCAAAGTTCCCTCGGCCTCACGCTTCGCTTGTATGACGTCCTTGCCCAGGAGTTCCTTAAAGTGCGTATTCAAATGCCTCCGGAGTAAAGTTTTGTTGGCGGGAATGCTTAGCAGAGCAGCGAGCAATTCGGCGTTAAATTTATTCTCGAGCACCATCAGACCACCGTGCACGCCTGCCCCGCGCAGATTGGGGGCGTATTCCGCCAAATCCACTGCTTTCAACCATTCCATGACCCTTGACAACAACAAAAACTCTCAAATATGTACAACATTATCAAAATGTAAATGCGTACCTGTGCGTGGTCCATAAAGATATCTGTTTGGCGGTCGGATGTTCAGGATCTTCCGGAAGAGTGCGTCGCTGCAAACAGCCGGGTTCGTAGTTGTTTTCTCTGAGAACCTGAATACCACGCTTTATGCTCGCCACGTGTAGTAAAGCGGTCACGTGCAGCAGTGCCAAGTCGTCCATGGTGAGTCTGTGCAGGACCCGACCGTCTATGCGATTCAACAAAAAGTTCTCTTTGTGTTGCGGCAAACCCGTGTCGTCCAGCCAGCGCAAGACCCAAGCAGTGTCCAATTTACCTTCATAGAGGAGCCATTAGCGAGCCACATTTGAAAACATGGCCGAAACAAAAAGCCAATTAAGCGCTAACTCGACCTACCGGCTTTCGATAAATACGGATCACTGGAACTATTCTCATCGATATCATTTAAAGCGAGTTGCAACTTCTTCCGATGTAATGGATTTTTAATGGCCAATTCTTTCTCGATCTCATTCATGCTGGCTTCCTGCAGATGCTGACCGTTCTTTACCCAACGTTTCGCGTCCGCAACGTATTGATCCAAACCTAAATCTTGTAACCAGTCGCAGATATTTTCCGTGTCCCATTCGGCGAATGGTTTGTCGGGTCTGCATTGAAAATGTACAGCACAAGAATATAACTCCCGAACGAAATTTATGATTTTGCAATACTTTGTACCTACCTAGTGATCGTCGTAGTGGGTTCGCTCCATCCCAAACGTGCAGACGCGGTGGCTCTGATACCGCCTCGTTGGAAATCCGTACAGTTTGAAAAGTCGTCGAGTGTTCCCGAATTTGACCGTCTTATCTTACCTAAAAGGATATAAGTTTAGTCGAATATCACAAAGCCATCCGTTTTCGAAGAAAATAATAAAAACAAATAAAAATGAGTTAAATACCAAAAATCTTTTTAATTCCTTTTTTGTTGTTGAATTGAAGTGACGGCGATTGCGGTACGGATGGATTGTTCGATTCCCCGATAACGATTTTTTCCGTTTCGGCTGTAAAAGTCAAATCCGCAAAGTTCGGATATTAAGTTCCAACGAACCAGTACTAAGCATGACCAATGAATGATGCAAGCTCGCCATTGCCACATTCCAAAGCACACATAAAGAACAGAGCGAGAAGTAACTCTCTGATACAATTGAACGTGATCGAAAAAATGTGAAAAGCGGTGCCTTAATCGAAACATTAACGCAAGTTAATAGGTGAAACGTAATTAGTCGTGCGCAAATTATTTTGTCAGCTAAGTCCAGTCTTGCGGTCAGGTGCAAAACTATGAGTGCTTAAACTTGTGCATTTGCTGCAAACCGATGCGATTACTATCGTATTATTCAATTAGCTATTTGGTGATCGTTCCGGTTATTAAAATTGTTAGTGTGCTGCACACGTTTGTTGATTTTGATTTTCACCTAGATTGGGCACCGAATGCCCCCTGGCCTTAACCCCAAGAAGTGATGAAAGCCCCATACCAAATGCCACTCCCTTCTTGACCCCGCCATTCATTGCAGCAGAGGACGATGGATTCGCGTTCGCGTCCACCACCGAAAACGATGAGCTCCCATTACTTAGAAACTGTTGGCGCGGTAGACTGGAGTACTGGAGTTCGATTTGGCGGCGATAGCTCGCCGGGGGCGTCTGCAACAATCAGTTACGTCGAGGGCGAGAATTTCACAACGATAGAGTGCGTCAAATCGATGAGGCCATTTTGGGAAGAGTTGTAATTGCGAATAATTACCTTCGGTGATTGATGATCCACTCCGTCAGACCGTCGAGGTGAGGCTGATAGCGATCCAACCGTCACGGGACTGGGTGATGGAGATTTCCGCAACTGAACCTAAATAGATCATCGGGCGCGTTAATTATCTTTGATAAACTTTTAAATTAAAGCGACTTTTTTGCAGAAACAAACGAGTGATGGATGCACGTTAATCAACACGCCTACCTAATCAGTATAATGCAATGAGTGTTTTAAAAGATGTTTTATTCTTACTTGGTTGCTAGAATGCACAGGTGTGGACGTGAGCGTCGACTGCGGAGACATTCGTGCCAAAAACGCCGCCTTTTTAGCTTCGAACGCGCTGTTGGCGAGCTGTTGCTGCTGGGCATTTTTCAACTCGATGTTCTCTCGCTCCAACGCGGCCTGTTGTAGCTTCATGTCGCTGATCGCCGACATCAGCTCCAATTTCTGCGTTTCGAGCGAAGAGCGCGTCAGCATTTCCTGGAATTAGGCCCGCAAATATAATGCGCGCTCACGTCCCGACGAAATATAACGAAAGTGACACAAACGCAACAAAAGATTGCAACTCAAAGACAAAGGCACTCGCAAAACGCGCGACTAATCTAATTACGCACTCTTTGAAGCGTGTCCTCGGCGTTGATAAGCATCTGCTTCTTTTCCGCGAGAGACTTTTCAAAGTCCGATATCTTCTCGTTCTGCGCATCGATCTGCTCGCTGAGGACCTGAACTTGAAGCTGAAGATTATCTCGCTCCTGCTGTAACTTACGGAATCGCTCGTCCTGATCTGGAAGCTAATATTTGAACCATTAGATTTATTTCTAGATATTTCCCGACCGAGCACAAAGAATAGAACAAATCAAAAGCGGTTCGCACTACACTTAGCTTTGGAATAAGTCATATTGCTGCGTAATTGTTATCAATTGTTTTACGCGCGAGTCGCATTAATGTTAGTTTTCAATTTTAGTGAGTCGCTCGGTTTAGCCTGGGAGCTTGTTAACTATAAATATGGTGGCGATGTGCGTCAGTTTCCCGTGTACCTTATTAGGATGCAAAGGAGCGCCCCAGTGATACGCTCGCGGATCGTAATAAAAAGGCGGCATCAGCGGCATGTGCGGGTAACCGCAACCGCATCCGCATAAACTTTGTGATTGATAATCGAGGTGGTTGCCGGTGCTGGCGTTGCCGTAGAGATTCGGATGGCTGCCTCGCTGCTGCTGGTCCATGGGCCCGCCGCACATGAGCATAGGATTACTCCCGTATCGCATCGGATCCAGGCGTTCGTGCCGCCTGTGGAAGTTTTCGTAGTAGTCGGCGGGCCCGGCCGGATTGCAGCACCAGTTCTGGCAGGCGCCCGGCATTTGGTTGCCGTGCGCCGCGTGAAAATTCGACTGATTGACGAAATCCTCCAGCCGCGGCGGCGATTTCAGCGCGCACGACGAACGCGATTTCTGATCGCGCTCGTGTCGATCCGTGCGCGGCGAGCTGTTGCGTCGACGATCCAAACTCCCCGGCGCCGATTTATCGCCCTGCAAAGTGCGGCGCGGCGTGCGATCGCGATGTCCGCCGTTGGAGCTCGCGCCGTAGACGCTCGAATGCGAATGATTGCGATTTATCGGCGGCTTGGCGTCCGTTGCCGGCGTCGACTGCTTCGGTGGGAGCCATTGAAAGTCGCCGTTGCATCGCGTCGAGCTATCTGAAGAGAGTGATTTAAAGTTCAAGCACTTGTTCCACACACCGACCGCAACGTGAACCCTCGTCCGCCCTTGCTTGTAATTGTAGTTAAGCGCACCTTTCCTGTTTGTCTCCGGAGACGATGAAGTGCTATCCGAAGAAGGCGATTCCGTTCTTTTGGAACCAGTTTCGGTCTTTTTTCGTGTCTCTTTCAGCTTGGCGTTGCTCTCGTCCTCTTGGGTAGACGATCCATCATCGCTGCTTCCATCTGAACGATACATTTTCGCATGAATTACAGCCGGAGCTTTAAATCGCGCAATGGATGTGGAAAAACGTGCTATATGAATCAACGGTAGCCTTGTGCTGGGCAACCAGCGGTAACGCAATACCGAAAACAACTGCACGCACAAATTCAACCACTTGAGCGTCTGATTTAATCGGCTTGAAAGCATTGCATTTGGCGTTCCGGGGATATATAAAGCGCTAATACTTTTCAAGTTGATGAATAGCATATGTTTACGATGATTTCTGCTGACACAGAAACGTATTCCATGTCAGTCTACCTCCAGACACAAAAATATATTTTCGTATTAAACCAAAAACACGATTAATCTATGATGCGTCTTTTCAAGAGTAAATTTAGCGAAAATTTAGCATTAAATAGCTTCGGTGTGCAACGCGAACACAAACATCGTTTAACACGAATTCAACATGAAAGCACCTCAAAATAGAATCCCTTGTTCAAAACAGAGTTGGGAAGAACAATAAATCAACTAACAGTTTCAAACATCTTTTAATCGAATCGAACGCTTATTCGTAACCGTAAGCAACGTGCCTCGCCACGCAATACGCTATATTGAACAGAAGTTGTCGAAGCTAATAATTCCCAGATGGAGAGGATATCCGCAGGGCGGAATTCGAGTCTGACATCGAGTTTGACTGTTCTTATGCATTTCTTTCGAAGCCTCATTTCTACGACAAGATAATCTGTCGCAAACACCGAACACACCCTGGTGGAAAATCGACGAGATGTTTACCCAACCTTAAGGAACCATAAATGCACGCGTAGCTCGGTACTGCATTCGAATTTAAATTAAAAGCACTACTAATGATATTTCAGCTCGTATTCAACACCTGTCTTCGACTAACTAGCCCTCTAAAATCATACAAAACATCCCTTCAACCAAATCATACTCGCATTGAATTCAGGATGTAGGAAATTGAACAATAGATCCCCCAAATGAAGTGAACAGGATACATAAATTGCATTGTAGATATCCAGAGCAGTTTTAAAACTTCCGGTACAATTAAATAAATAAAAATTTCAATCACTTGAATAAAACATCTCCTATTATAACCACAACACAACGTTTTAAAATTTTCCATAAAAAATACCACGAGTTCATCCCTGTAATCTAGAAACAATTGCTCTATACCAGCCACCCCTACAGTCGAGTCTCTTTCATCTACCAGCAGGCAAGTGGTAGTAGAAGTGGTAGTAGTAGGGGTAGTCCTGTGGTAGTAGCTCCTGGCTGGCATCCACCCGTCGAGGTCTACTTTACCGTGCATTGTTCTGTGTCGCGACCCACCCTTCCGCCTTCCGCATGCACGCGCCCGTCTCGTCTGGCGCGCCTAGCTATATAATGGTCCTCGGGCAGGACCTCTGCAGAGCCGGCGCGCCGTCAGCCCGCCGGTTATTAATTTCGTGGCGCACGAGTAGACGTCACTTACAATAAAAGGGCAATAATACGCCTGACAATGACATATACTTCTTTTCTTTTCTGCGCTAGTTGGCGTTTCCTGCGCAATTGAGCCACTGCTGCAGTGCGCACGCAATATTATAATCGTGTTAACTTAGCACGAGAGCGAAATATGCTTATGGGAATATCAGTCAAACGCTGGCCGAATTTCACCGTAATCCATTTAGAGCGGAGTATAAATTAAGACCACAATATCGAATGGTCAATGCAAGTCAACTTGAAATTAATAGTTTAAACGAATCATTACACAGAACGGGAGTCGGTGACTAATAATGTCTTATTGCGCGCTCGATTGAACCCACCAATGCCAACATTTTGCTGTTTGTTTTACAAAAGCGAAAAACAATGTTTGATTCATACTTTAACTCGAAAGCTCATGCTGAGCGCTGCGAACGCTGTGTACATAACGCGATGTCACAAAGCTTTTTTTGGGCTTCTTTTTTGGCATCGAATAAATCAACATATTATGGTATTAGGGTAAATGAACGTCAGTGCATGCTGTGCTTTGAATGAGAGCAACGCAACGCGCCCGCAAAAGAGTTGCAAGCTCGCCGGAGCGAACAAACGCGTTCTACGAACTGTTCGGGTGCTCGGCAAGAATGATTGCAGTCGGCGGATAAAACAGAAAAACACAGGCGCGAGTATCGGGACACGCCTAACCAGCTTCGGTCGAGTACGGGGTAGTGGAAAATAGTACCAGTACAACAGAAAGGTAATTTATATCGGCTTTTGTGATGCTACTGCTGCTGCTTGTCTCATATTTCCGGAATTCACGAAATTGCAAGGCGCGCACAAGGAAATGCAGTAACTTTACATCATTACGAAATGCGACGTAGTATAGTAAATTAGACCAAACTTTGTGAAACACTAAAAAACTATTAAATGAGTGTAATGCTAGTACAAGAAATATGAACCAGTAGCTGATTGTATTCAGAAATATTCATAATATAACCATGAGCAACAAAACTAAAATTTCTGCTCTTGAAAACACACAATTATATGTGAACGTTGCGGAAATAATAACGCCAAAAATAAGAATTTCATTAAAATTTTAATCGCTCACGTCTATAAACATTTCAAGATTAGGTTCCAGCTAAAACCTAATCCCCGCCGGCTCAGGATAAACAAAACACAAGGAGAAACATGTTTAATTAAGCTGCGTGTTTCCGGCTATGCTGCGCAAACGTGATAATTACCGTTTCCTCGTTTCGCACTCGATTTCGCCGCTTTTTGCTTCCGCCTCTTCCACCTCCTACCATTCAGCGTTTGCTGATAGCACGCCGCCGCCGCCGCCGGCGCCGGCCGATGCTGGGACATTCCCGCCGCGTCGTGCGAGTGGAGCACATGTCGTGAATCCATTTAGGTTATTAAACGACAGGATACCATTAAAGCACGCGCGCGTTTGTCACGGTTGCGCGTCGGTTTAACGCACGGCGGGGAGGCGGCGCGGCGCCGCCACCATCGCCGACGGGTAACAGCGGGCGGAAGGGCGGCCGAGACAAGAAAAACAAACATGCGATGCGCGGCGATATATAAATCGACTATAAAAACGGCAGCGACGAGCGAAACGACGCGTGAAGCGACGCGCGCGCAGCACCATCAGGTTCGAATTTACGCCGACGCCGCCGCCGCCGATGCACAAAAAACGACCGTGTGGAGACGTTCCCCAAGAGACACGCGCACGTCGCACTTTTCCTCGCTAGCGGACCGAACTTGTTCGGAGCGTAGCCGCCGCGCGACTTCGCCGATCTGCGCGCGGCCGTAAAAACGAATAAAGTATGCGCGCGTTAACGAAAAGACGTTCGGAAACAGTCTATTTGCGGCCGGCCGCGTGCAGCGCGCTCTCGTCGAATTTGTTCGTTATACGCATTATGCGCGCGTGCTCGCGTCCAGCGCTAGATGCCCTGCTCCAGGACTAGGATAGATCGAACTCGCGAGCGGCCGCAACAGCCGCGCCTCGGGCACTTGGACGCGAGCCAGCGTTTTTCATCGTCTGAAGCCTCCAGAGGACGTTCGGCATCCACGCGTAAACGTCTAGCACCAACACGCGCCTATCCCGTGAACCAGGAAGACACCGGGAGCACACGCTTGGAAGAAGAAAGCGCGATGCGTGCCTAAAAAGCACTTCGATGGTAGAACGTGGGGCCAACTATGTAGCAGTGGGGGGAAGCGCGTCGAGTGTAGAGCGATGGCGATGCACCAGCGAGGCAAACGGGATAGACATCGAAAGACGCTTTAGGCGCTGAATCTATTAGTGACCTGGTGAAAAGCATCGCAAGGCGACGAAAAGACAATCCGAATGGACACCACACACAATCGGAATGAAAACAACTACCAACCCATTTTATTTTCACTTCGCCACTAAATAAACGATCACGTCCTGAAAATATGTTTGTTTACTCCCACGGCCTGCGCACGGACGAAGACAAGTTGTGTTTTGTTTTATACGTTTCTTTACTTTTAAATTGAAAAAGTTTAATACATGAAGAGCTTGAGAGTATTTTTAACTGGTGCCCGGCTCCTTCACTCGTTTCAAGTTTTTTTTTTTTAAATTTAATAGCATTTCCTACTAGCTATACAGCATTTAGATTGACTCATCGAGACATAGAAAACGCTTGCCAATAATACGCCCGAACAATTAATAGCCTAACGATAACTTCCAGGATTATCTCATAAAATACGACACCTTCTGGCACTATCTAATTTCTCATATCCAACAAAACCCATGTGGAATTCCAAGCAATTTCGTTGTAGCATACATGGAAAAACAAATTAAACACAACTATTGCAGTAATGTAGGTAGCACCATCTCGCATAAACGAGTACATGTAATAAATATAGAACATTTATATGTCGACACTGGCGAATTCTGCGTGTCTGCTTCATCTATCCGGTCAGCACGCACACTTTGGTCGACGCCTTTATTACAACAGAAAGCATGTCAGGAAGACGCCAACGCGCGAATTTAAAGAAAATTTCACGATCGACGGCCGCTTCATGTTTATAGCCAGGCCCGTGCAGATTACCCGAACTGCTCAAATGCGCCGGGCGATTTATCACCTTTAGTGCGGACAACAAGAAGATTGCAAATAGCGGACCGCCTAGAACCAGAAAGTGTTTGTCATGCGCACCGAATATTTCGACTAGACACGAACGCGAACAACTGCAACGCTTTCGGTGCCTCAATGCAGTGGCGTCTCGGAGAATCGCATCTACAGACAAATGTCCGGCAGACAGTCCAAGTAATCAAGGTAATTGGAGCGGGCGCATAAATATTTAGACGGTTGTTCGCGATTATACCTTCACCCTCATCGGTGGAGGGCAGGCCGCAACTGTTAATACCAACTTCCTCTTCGGCTATGGTGGCTAGCCCGAGCGGCGCATCCTTGCAGTCATCCTCGGAATCGGATTCGCTACTGCCACCACCGGTGCTTGAATCAGTGGTGGTGTCTTCGAAATCATCCGAGGCTACGTACTCAGATGTGGTGGATGCAATCATGCAATCTTGCGCTTCTAGATAGATACATTGCAGGTCGTCAGTCAGTCGTACAATTGTAATTACAATTAGTAATTCATCTAACAATACTTGATCTTCGCTAACAACCAAAGCTAGTTTTACTAGATTTGCGTAGTAACAATCACTTTTCCGCGTCGAATATAATTTTAAAACTATGGATTTTTATAAAAGAATAATTCATGTCAGAAAATTTCAAAATTGACAAGTCCCGTTGGAGCTCTCAGATAGAACATGTGCAAGCCGACTGCTCGAAAAGTACCTTGCGTAGCGTCCTCAATCTTCCGCATAGATTCGGCAACAAACTTTTGCACGTCCTCGGCTGTCAAATCGAAATCCAAGACGGCTCCCTCGAACGTGCCGGCATCGTCCGCGCCGCACTGCAAAGTTTTCTCCACGTTGCTGATGCGCGCCTCGCTGTTCTCGTTCGTTTGCCGCGCGAACGACCTCGGCCGCTGCATGTCGAACTTCTTCCGCTTCGCCGCCACCGCACTCGGCGCCGGCTCGACGGCGGCGGGCGCGACCCCGTTTAGTAATTCATTCGCGCGCAATTCTAAGGCTGCACCTTTGCGTCCATCACCGCCGGCGGCCGGCGGCGACGCGCCCGCACAATTTCCGTTTCGGTTGCCGTCCCCGCCGTCGTTGCCGATGTCGCGAGCGGGAACGTTTTCCTTGGACGCGAGCATCGGCGGCCGCGCGTTCATGCTCTTCTCCGATTGGCGGTTGCACTGTTGGTACGACGATGTGCGTTTTTGTTGTTGCTGGCGTTCGAGGAAAGCGACTGCGGCGGCCACGGCGGCGCCTTTCTTGCCGCTCATGGCTGACGCGGCGGACAGATCGCGCATTGTTTATTGATAGCAGATAACGAGCCGCAGCGCTTTGTTGTAACGAACGCGCGCCAGACGCTTAATCGGTTCGGCCGGCGCACGCGGCTCGCAACAATAACAATTCGAATCCCACTCATTAACCGACACTATCTGCCTTTCGCACAAGGCTTAATAAACAACCACTTAATCACTTGACGAAGCACACGCACGGCGACTCGCGATCACTCCGTCGCCGCGTAAAATGGAACGCGAATTCTAATTAAAAGAATTGTCGGAATTCAGTTGTGCGCAACCGACGTGCGGGCGGCCGTCGACTTTTAAGCGACTCGCGCACATTGACGCGTCCGACTAGGCTTTGAGTAAGTAGTGCGCGCAACGCGCCACCAACTGTCGTCGGCGACGTCGTCGTCGCGGTGCTGCGCGTCGATACACGCGCACGCTTTTTGGCGTAGACGGGAGTTATTTATACATCCGACCTCAAACGCGCGCGCGAGTGGATGCTCATTTAATTCTCTCGCGTGTTACGCTCGCGCGCAAAGATGCGCCGTCGGGCGTCGGATAAAAATGGAAATAACTCCGAATGCAAACGGGCCATCGGTCGCGACTGCTCCCCGACGAGACGACGAGATCGATTTCGATTATGTCGCGCCGATTTGCGCGCATGTGCAGGCACGCCTGAGTAAGTCACAACTGAGCGGGTAAATGCACTTCCGATTGCCGCTCGCATAGTTTATAATCACAATGCCGCCCGGCCAACCAACTGACTGACGAGACGTCGCGTCGGTCGGCGGCGCGCGTCCGCATGACTAAACGACTTAAGTACGTCCCATCGGCGGTCGTGTTTTGCATACAAAGAAACGCCACAACGATACGCACGATAACAATAGCGCCGAGCGCAACTTCAACTGCGTTATGCCAAAACTGGCGCAAGTCAACATTGTGGTCGCAAATATCACACGATCAGTCATCGTTCCAATAGGAGCGTATGTGCTACCCCTGCAACTATTAACACCTTTTATTACATTCACTAATTCCTACTAGTAACAGCAACAGTATGCATTTCCAGAACATTCGAAAGACATAAATACCAATGCACGGTTCATTTCATAGCTTCCATATCCTATATACATCTATACCGATCTTGGGAAGATAATGTTTCGATACTAAACTTTGTGTGAAATTCAATTATTTATAACGCACAAGGAATGCCGCCTGGTCGGGACTAGTATAAATAACTTATGAACACGGAAAAGCTCTGATACGAACGAGGGCACAGGGAATGTACACGATGCGATGCGATGGTGCTATATTTGATGCTTGCCGTACATATAAATAACGACGATGATGAGCTTCTGATGATGATGATAGCGTGAAAATCCTAGAGTACATGCAGTTTCATGGGTTAATAATCATGCATATAATGTAAACAAATCGATATGGTGTAAACTTATTCCACAGAAAATTGGTCAAAAACATGAAAACTACACAAATCAAATTCCAAATATTAAAAATTACTAACATTATTCGTCATTATGGAAACATGAAGTCGTTAAATAAATCATCAGAATAGTCAAATGATTGCAACAAATTAACGAAGTTAAAATTGAAACAACCCAGACAGCGAGGAATCGCATCGGGCAAACAATGTACAATTGACTAACTAATTATATTGAGCAACTCTGTAAAGTAAATATATAGTAAAGTAAATATATAGTAAAGTAAATATATACTTAGTTTCGGAATCCTCCAAACAATTTTATTATATTCAAATCTATTTTAAAACCGTCGGCTACCGAATGTGTTAGATACGAATTGATTTATGCCTCGACTAG
>JAODGE020004273.1:0-13269 GCA_027574965.2 Ecitophya simulans
AATGTCCGTGGGCTGCGCCGCAGATTCGCCGAAACGTTCGACTGTCGTAGGCGACGTTCGGAAAAATGTGCCCGGTTTATAATCGCCGTGATTTCGTGCGCATTGCTCGACTTTTTATGCAACGATCGGCCCGGTTTACGGTTTAATGACGAGCGCGTTTCGTTTACTGCCCGGTTATTTTGCACATCGACATCGGCGTGTTTATTGCCGCAAACTGGAACGATTTCTGACGTTTCCCAAAGTTTCCCCTAAGCCGCCAGAGATAGTAAAAACGATGTGTTTAGAGGTTCGAGGAAGAAGTTACGTTTTAGTGCCCCAAATCGCACGGTGAAAACCAAAAAGTTAAAACAGCAAAGTGGCGATGTCATAATATTAAATAATAAAGGAACGAGGAGAAAGCGAGACCTGAAAGCCTGTGTCGATTTTTGGGAAAATTGTATACAGAAAGACGCACAACAGATATTCCATACACAAAATTTAATAAACTTTAAAGAGAACGAATATTGCACAATATTTGCAACTGTTTATTGAAATGCTGATATTTAAATATTTGCCCTATAACATTATTGATTTACAGCACCAAACCAACAAAAGATTAACTATATTATTATACAAAAAGTAACAATTCAAAAAGATATTGAGAATATCAGTAAATAAATAAACTAAAAAGTCTATATTGATGAAATAATTTTCGCAACAAAAAAACAACAAATAAACCGTCTGCAAAAAGCAACTACAGGAACAAGAATATCGCCAATTTTTATGTTAATAAGCGCAATTGGTTGGTTGTTTATAGGTTAAGGCGCGCTACCATCTGCACCTTTGCCACTTCTTTAGAAATAGTGTGCTTATATAAAAAACACACCACTTGTATATTGTGAGGATATTGTGAAATTGTGAGTATCCTAGGTTCGAGCTATTTCGTGCATAAAATAAATTTTAAAAAGAAGGCATTTTGTGATATATTTTCAACTGCCCAATGATATGCTTATATTTAAATATTTGCCTTAAAGCATTATTGTTTCAAAAAATATTGACCATATTATTGTAATAATTACCAATCCAAGAAAATATTGAGAATATTATTAAGGAAATAAACCAAAGCAACAATATTTATTACAAGATGCATCAAACCAACAAAATCATGTCAATATCACTAGCTTGAGCCCCATTCAAACAAAATATTGATGAAATGATTGTGCCAATAAAATAGATCAACAGATAAAACTGTGAGTATAACAAGTTTGACCTATTTCATACATAACAAAAATTAAAGAAAAGTTACATTGTGCAATATTTGCAACTGTTCATTGGAATGCTGATATTTAAATATTAACCCTGTAGCATTATTGATTTAAAGCACCAACCCAACAAAAGATTAACCATATTATTATACAAAAAGTATCAATTCAGAAAGATATTGAGAATATCAGTAAATAAATACACTAAAAAGTCTATATTTTGGATTGAAGCGCCATGCGAACAAAATATTGACGAAATAATTTTCGCAACAAAAAAAAACAAATGAACCGTCTGCAAAAAGCAAATACATGAACAAGAATATCGCCAATTTGTTATGTTAATAAATGCAATCTTCTAATCGCCGAATTTGTTAAACAACCTGAGTGGTTCAGGTTGATTATTTATAGGTTACAGTACGCTACCATCTGCACTTTTGGCACTTTTTTAGAAATAGTGTGTTTATATAAAAAACACACCATTTGTACAAAATATATGAAATTGTGAGCATGTCCGTTTCGAGCTATTTCGTGCATAAAACAAATTTTAAAAAGAGGGTACTTTGTGATATATTTTCAACTGTACAATAACATGCAAATATTTAAATAGTTGCCTTAAAGCATTATTGTTTCAAAAAAATATTGACTATATTATTGTACATTATTAAGGAAATAAACCAAAGCAACAATATTTATGACAAAATGCATCAAACCAACAAAATCTTGTCAATATCACTAGCTTGAGCCGTGCAAGCAAAATATTGATGAAATGATTGTGCCAATAAAAACATATCAACAGATAAAACTGTGACTATAACAAGTTTGACCTTTGAAAATGTTTAAAGAAAAGTCACATTGTGCAATATTTGCAACTGTTTGTTAAAATGTTGATATTTAAATATTGTCAAATATAAAATCGAAGAACTTTTGAGCAATATTCCCAGAAAAGTACCGTACTGTATAAGAATTATGATTTTGTAGATATTTTTCGACTTTTTAAGCAATCATCGACCTGGTTTACAGTTTAATTGCGACAGTATTTAAATCTTCATTGCCGGGCTATTTTGCGCCCCAGAATAGGCCTGAAAATCTGCAAAAATTTGCCCTTAATCCGCCAGAGATAATAAAAACAGAATGTCCAAACCTTCGACGAAAAAGTTACGTTTAGTGCCCCTAATCGCCCGGTAAAAACCAAAAAGCTAAAACAGCCAGTCGACATCACAACATCAACTAATAAACGAACGAGGAGAAACGTCCGAAGTCGGCTCGAAAGATTTGTGCACGGCCGACTTTGCATTTGTCTAGTTTTGTGAAAATCGTGTGCGAAACGACGTAAAACTCGAACAACAGATGAAACACATAAATTACACCCCCTCCGGTCCGACACGCTTCGGTCTGCCCGCTCGGACCACGTCAGGTTACACCCCGGCCGAGCGACAGCGTCGTCTTAGGTTTATCGCTCATCGGTGCATCTGGTTAAAAGTGTTGGATGCCTCTCCGAACGTGCACAATGCGCGGCGGAACACTTGGCGCATTTTTCACGACTGCCCACGACAATGAGGCGGATGATGGACCATCGGAGATGCGCGCGTCGGTTGCACAAGAAGAAAAAAAAACAACACTGTAGTTGCGCACGACCAAGTAAATTATGACCTCCGGTCCGGGGCGAGGAGGCGTCAGTTTTTTTTTTCTGTTTTCGGTTTTCTTCTTGCGCCGGCGCGCGGTCGTGCGGTCGGTCGTTTATAACCCTAACAATTTCGAATCGATTGACTTCTCGGCTTCAGCTGCGACGCCGACTTAAGTTGACTTTTACCCCATTCGCAACAATGCATAATAATGACCATTGTCCGACTCGCTATTGTCGCCCACGAAGAGATACGATGATCCGTTTCCATTCCAATCTATTCCGACCCGGAGCCACCTCCTAACTGGACGCGTACGTCGAGCGAACGAACAAAGCTCCGGAGAACTATTAACGCGACCGTCGAGCTTTTCCAGAGCGCGAAACGGTAGCGATGACTACCGTTACTAAACGCGCGCGAAACGTCTCAAACGCTAGAGGTTTTACAATTTTTTCTCATTTTTCGTGCCCCGGTGACACTTGAGACGCAGTGGCCAACGAAAGGCGTACCAGCACGTTAATGATGTTGCACATTTTAATGATACCGGACTTAAGCCGCGTCGGGACAATTGGTATGGTGCGTCAATGATGGACACGACGTCATGCTAGCCAGGCACGAGTGGGCGCATCACTAGACAACCTATTAATGATGGGCGGGATCATTTTTCAACTGGTTCAAGTTTTGAGATTGTCCCAACGTGAAGTAGTCAAAGAGGAAAAACGAATTCAAAGTTTCGCGAAGTCAATTGTGGGAAATTTCTAGTGGGAGCAAAGCGGACAGACATTTTACATGTTGGGAGTGTCACCCCTTCAATTCAACCTTATCCCTAATGTGTTTTCAGCAGAATTAAACTTTCTATTTGTGCGTCAATAAAGCAGACAAGAAGAGGACACAAATTCGTTTTTTTACTTGAGTAAATTTGAGAGATTTTAAATTTTTAGTTAGTGGGGGGCAAATCCTACATTGGAAAAATTACCCTTTCGATTTAACCCTATCCATAAAATTTTTATTTGTGTATTGCTTTCAAAGTGTCAAAAAATAGAGCAGACAAGAAGAAGAAACAAATTCCAAGTATCACAAGAGAAAGTTTGATGATGTTCAATTTTTAGTAAATGAAAAACGGTTCTGACAGCTATTTTGTATATTGAGAAAGTTACCCCTTCAATTTAACACTATCGCTAAAGAGATTTGTTTGAGTATGGCTTTCAAAGTGTTAAAATGTGAAGCAGGCAAGAAAAAGAAACAAATTCAACGTAACACAAAGTAAATTTTAATGATTTGCAATTTTTAGCATAGGGAAAGCTGTTTTGGCAGCCATTTTGTATATTGGAGTGTCACACCTTCAATTTAACCCTATCCCTACTGAGATTTAATTGGACATGGCATTCTAAGAGCTAAAAAGTGAAGCAGACCGAAAAGAAAAACCAATCCAAAGTTTCACAAAATCAATTTTGATTAATTTTAATTTTAATTGGGCAATAATTATGCAAACAACAACAACAAAGCAACTTCGACGCTTCAGTAAGTTAATTTTTAAGCATTTCAATTGGTAATAAGTGGGAAGCAATCTTGCCAGCCATTTTGTGTACTAGGGTGTAAAATACTTCTCCCCTTCAATTTAACCCTATCCCTAATGAGTCCTCGTTCCTGCACTTTCCTCCGTACAACATCAAACCCTTTTACTTCCATTACCCATGATTGGATGCATTAACTACTCGAAACCAGCCGCCTGATTCGCTGCTCACCCCTTCTCACCCCTTTCCGTTGCTCATTCCACCAAAACGCCAAGTCGCGTCCTATTCATCCCTTCGCGCGCATTTACACGCATTTACACGCGCTGCACCCTTTGACAAACGCGCGGCCTGGCCAACGCCAGTTGGTTGATTCGCCGTCCTCGAACACCGAAATGCTGCGACGTATCAATCTTCACGCCCTAATTTACGGCCCTGCGGTGCGCGACGGGTTGAGCGACAACGCTGAAACGTGGAGCGAGCGTGCGTTCGTCGACATTTCGTCGATTTACGCAACCAGGAAAAGCAGAAAAGCGCCCAAAAACGGCCGGCGCGAAATTGCGTCGACGTATGGTTTATATCGGCACACATCTGCCGCTCTTCGGCGCCGCGTGCGCGTTCGCAAGGAGGGAAGGGCTCGGATGGTGCGTTCGACTACCGGCTATAGGAAACTACCCCCGCGCCGACGCCGACGCCGCCGCGCAACCATAGAAAACGCGCTCGGCCGGTGACGCAATCCGAGGCATTTCCAAGAAAGCGCCGGCGAAACCGACAAGAATGAGAAGAAAAAAAAACACACTCCGACAAAAACGTCGAACGCCGAACGTTTCGAACGCTTTCACATGTTCCCGATTCTATTAATAATTTCCTCACGCCTCGCCGCCAAGTTTACAAGGGTTGCGTCTTCGTCGTTGATTGGGAGAAAGAATTGCGACGTTTGCGCTCGTGTCGCGCCCGAGTTTAAGGATGGACGTTCGGCGACGATGAAAGGTGTTTGGAGCGCAGTTACATGCTTCAACACTTTGCGCATCGCAAGTACTCAGCTTATCACTGGAAGCCGTCTGATTGTCCAGCGCGACACGCGCAGGGATCAGTGGCGTCTAATGTCTGCTAATCCCCCCCGGCTAATTCTTGTGCACAGACACGCCCGAGGGATGAGCGCCTCTTGTTTGCAAGCAAGTTTGCGAGCTTGTCAAACATGAAACCCTTTGAGGCTGAGAGAGCTATCGACCTCCAGCCGCCCGTATCGGTGCGCGTCCATTGTTTACCTTCGTGCACGGTAGTCGAAGTACTTTTTTGTCAATGCGAGCGGTTCTAAGACGAAACCGACTGTGTTTCGTCGCATTCACGTGAAGCGCACTCAGGCGTGCCCAATATTTTGCAATATTTAGCAACACTTGAATGGGGGCGAGAATTTACGTTCGAGCGGCGCGTTGACATAGGTATGTCGAAAATGCAAAATGTATATCGATTCGATATATATCGATACATCAATATCACGAAATATCGCACTAGCTTTTGAATAGAATCGGATATTAAGAATCGGTGCTTTGTGTTCCAAATATAATATCGTTATATCGATATATCGAAAAATAAAATAGCGCCAAAAAATCGTAATACAAAAATAAAATATCAATATATCGATATATCAATTAATAAACGATCGCCAAAAAATATCGTTATAAGAAAATAAAACATCGATATATCGATCGCAGTATCGATATACCGATATAAAAAAAATTAAAATCGCCAAAAAATATCGTAATAACATAATAGAATATCGCTGTATCGATGTATAGATGCATATCGATACATCGATATATCGAGATATTTTTTACATACCTAGGTTGAAAGACACAAGAAGACACTTGTTGCGTCTGCTCCAAAGCACATGTGCCAAGAAAGCGATTCCTCGCCGGATTCAACATGTGAGCGCGCACGCGAGCAAACGGCCGACGGTCGGAGGCGGCGACGTATGCCGCCATAAATATCGCATCGCGCCGCCGTCGAGTTGAAAAGCGTTGGCGGATCTCTTGCAAGCGTGCGAACATCCACACGCGGCGATTCCGTTTCAACTTTTGCGCGTTTCTCAACTCAAGCCTTGATCTTCACCGCCTCCTCTCCTTTTTTATTTCTACGCATTTCGCCGGCGACGCGATGCGACAATAAAATTCGCATCGCGTTGAATATCTCTTGATCCGCGTGATCGTGAGACGGTTGACTTCGTCTCAATGCTTCGATCGGTTTTCGGCGATCCTAAAAAACGACGACATTTTTCTACGGTTCTTACCTTGCGGTTCGTGTTCTTTGCGGCGTTCGGGGGTGTTTATTACTAAAGCGTCTTTTAAAAAATATTAAAGGATTGCCGCGGTGGCCAACCGAGCGTGGTTGTTTTGTGGTGGGACGGAGAGGTTGGTAAGATTGCGAAGGGAATGTGAATGCGTCTCGCGCTTGCACAATGCGATGCATTCATGGATTAACCCTTAAACGTGCCGCGCATCGTCGCCGCGGCCATAGATACGTATTTACGCATTCATACGAGTGCTAAATGCCGTATAAATGTATCCGAATGCCATTTTTTTTCTTTGCGCCCGCTTTTGTGCCATTGTGCGAACATGACGCTTCGCAGTTTTGAACAATGACAATGATTTATAAAGTTTACTCCGTTTACTCACCCGTCCTAACGCGGTTGATACTCGGGGGCGGAAGTTGTGAGGTCGGTAAAACTTGCTGAACGTTACATTACAGTCACTACACACTATTTTGTTTATTGCTGTCCAACAATCATTGACGACACACGCGATGATTTACAAGGAATAGTTTGTTTACAAACGATGCGTTAGTCGTTTTTTTATCAACGTGGTGTGCAGCGACATCTATTGGTGTTACTGTATTTCTAATTTTGGATAGAATTACATGGCATCCAGATTAATTATAAAATAATCATTAATGCATATTTAATATGTTTTATTTAATAAATAATTATTACAAATAATGGTTAAATTAAATTTTGTTTGTCATTACTCAATCATTCGGACCGGTTTTAAAAGCATGACGCGACATCTGCTGTCAATAACAAAAATTTTAATTTGTAATTAATTCTTTTTTAAATATACATATTATATTACATAAAATTATTGTTTTTTTAGTTTTGAATCTGTTTAACTGGGAAAGAGTTGAGATAGGCAACCAAATTTACACAATCACTGGGCATGTCAATCTAAAGCCAGTTACATTTTTAAGCAATTGAGATTTTAAAACCTATAAAGAACACGTATAATTTAGCCGAATAAACCTCTAAAACATCTTCTACTAAATATATTGTAATTTGTCATATAGCATATCAATCTTTTTCAACTATTTGTTTTATACAATTAAATATACTACCTCGGGGTGGCGCCGCGCATCATCAAATTTGTATATGTACAATGTACAACAAAATATAATAAAATACTCGTTTACTTGGGCGCAAACCACAAGCACCTTTGCATCGCTATTATCATCATCACAATCGTTAAACGATAATTGCAATGACTAAAACCCAAACTTGAAGGTACAAGCAAATCAACAAGCGTATAGCTCTCAAAATCTCATCTCCGAATCTAAACGTTTTCAACCTCGATACGCTAAGACCTATGTATAATATGATACAATAGTATATAAATAAAAACATAATATAAATGACAAGACACATTAGGATATTTGTATAATAATTTGATTTAAATCTCAAACCTTCGCGACCACAACGTAAATGAGCGTTAATAAATAAACGGGAGTCTAGTAAAGCTAAGCCAGCGCGGAAGCTGGCAACGAGCTATGCTTCGGTTTCATCTTGTTGACGAAAATTTTAATGCATCCGTTGAAATCTGCGGATATCAACACGTAGCCGCCGCAGCCCTTGTCGCGCTGCTCGATGATGGGATCCTTTTCGCGCTCGTCCTGCTCGCCGTTGCCGTTGCTGTCGCACTCGCGCAACATCTCGATAATGTTGTCGGGATTGGGTGCGAATATGGCGCAGGTGACGACGGCGTTGTGCGC
This sequence comes from Ecitophya simulans, assembly GCA_027574965.2. Classification (NCBI taxonomy): domain Eukaryota; kingdom Metazoa; phylum Arthropoda; class Insecta; order Coleoptera; family Staphylinidae; genus Ecitophya; species Ecitophya simulans. The sequence continues at coordinate 8,410 of JAODGE020004273.1, forward strand.
CTTGATCGCCTCCCAGAAATCGTTGCGATCGCGCCGCAGCGACTTCGAATAGTCGTGGCTGGTCTTCCAGATGTAAATGTCGCGATTCTCGGAGCCGCTCACGACGTACTTGCCGTCGTGGCTGAACGACGCCTTGATCTGGCTGCTCACGTTGGCGTAGCCCTTGTATTTGCACGACAGGCTCAGGTCGCGCAGGTCGTACAGTCGGATGCGGCTGTCGTTGGAAGTGACGAGAATTTTGTCCTCGCCCGGCATGGGCTCGATGCCGCTGATCTTCCGGCCGGTGGCGTTGCGGCCGCGCGTGGAGCGCACGTGAATCTGCGTGTGGTACTTCAGCTGGTCCGTGTTGTAGAAGATGCACCTGCCGTCGTACGAGCCGATGACGGCGAACTTGCCATTCTGACAGAAGTTCGCCGCCGTTATCAGCTTGGTCGTGCCTTCGATCTCGTTCCACACGGCGACCTAGGACAAACACGACAATCAGCGCCGCCGACGCAACGCAGGTCGCACCAATCGCGATACCTTCTTATCCGGAATATTCCACAGGCGTATCTTGCCGTCCAGACTGCCGCTGAGGAAGTAGCGGTCGTCTTTGGGATGGAAAACGATCGCCGTGACGAAGTCGATGTGCTGGAAGCAGCAGAGGCACTCCTTGCGAGAGATGTGCCACAGGCGCACGGTCTTGTCCATCGACGAGGAGAGAATGAAATACGTTTTCGACCAGGAGACGTCGAGCAGGTCGCTCGTGTGGCCGGAATACGTGCAGAACGGGCGCGGCATGAAGACGAACTTGGAAGCGTCCTCGGCGTTCAGCATGTCGAGCGTGCACGTCGACGTTTCGCCGGAGTGATGCGAGACTAGTGATTCCTGCGACGGCGTCGGCGAGACTTTGTCAGCATTGTATTTCGTGCGCATATCCTAGAAAATATTCAACTGTAAACGTTGGCGAGGTGCGCGAAACTTGCCAGAAGGCGTAACACCTGAAAATATGAAAAGTGCTCTTTGATAATCCAAATTCGAAGCACCCTATCCTGTCCGGCCGTTGCCATCAGCCGCCCGCAATTGGAAAATTTCATGCACCAAATCGGACCGATGTGTTCGTTATTCAGTTCTTGCACGTGCTGCATTTTCTCGAAGTCGTACGGGCCTTTGTGACTATTGGAAGCCTAAAAAATTACAAACTTTCTTAACTGAAAATCTTTCAGACGTTTCAATGAAGTGTGACGAATGAAAGGCGAGCGATGCAATGGAAAAAACGACAAAACACGAAGATGAGCGAATGAAAACACGTATGCCCAACCTTCAGTTTGATATTGTGCTCGCCCGGATGCACCTCGTCCAACATGTCGACCACCTCCTCCTTGTGCCGCGCGTGCGACACCTCCTGCGCGATGCTCTTGGCCTTGTGCATCGTCTTCTTGACGGTCGAGCCGAGGAACTTCTTGATCTTCGCCGTGCGCTTGCGCATGCGCCCCGTCTCGATCTCGGCGTCGTCGTCGATGTCGTGCTGATTGTCCAACTTCTTCATGCTCATGACGCTCTCGTCGTCCGACTCCTTGTCCTTGTCCATGCTGGAGCTGCTCACGTACTCGGAGGTCAGCCGCATGATGTGCAACGAGAGCGGATTGATGCACTGCGGCAGCTTGTCCTCGGCGACGCTCAGCGGCACGCGCTCGCCGGTGTCCAGGTTCAGCACGGTCACCTGCTGCAGTATCTCGTAGTCGGTGAGATGTTTGCCGGAATCGGTGCGCGTGCGCACGTGCACGTCCATGCCCTTCAGCATGTTCTCGTCGCCGGCGGACTTGCGGCGCTCGCGCGCCGCGCGTCTGCTCGCGCTGCGATGCGGGCCGAGCGAATAATGCCCGACGCTGCTGCGACTCGTCGAGCCGCGCGGCGCTTTGTCCTTATCGTCGTTGTTGTTCTTCTCTTTCTCCTTATCTTTCTCCCGGTCTCTGTCTCTGTCTCTATCTTTTTCGGCGTCTTTATCGTCTCTCTCCTTCTCCGGCTTTTCCAGACTGGACGTTCGCGAGCTCGCCTTCAGCAGCGCATTGTCCTGCGGCTTGACGACGAATTTGCCCTTGGTGACCTCCCGAATGTCCAGCGAATGCACGGATTTGATCGTGCTGCACTTCGACGAGTCGGACGCGCCGGAACTCGGCGGGCAATGCCGCAGGGTGCTCTCCAGGTCCCGCGTGAGCGTGTCGATCGTCGACGCCGGCGACGGCAGCAGCGCGCGACCGAACTCGCCGAAGCTCGTCGCCGCGCTCGTCGACGGCGTGATCGGCAGCGACGTCGTCGTCTTGTTCTTCTTTTTTCGCCTGGGCGGCGCGACGGGCGCGTCCTCCGACAGGCTTTTCACGACCGCCGACTTCGCGCTCGCAATCACGTCGGGCTCCTGCAGACCGGCAACCGGTGGCGGATCGACGTCGACGTCCACCGCGCCGGAATCTTCGCACTGATCCGCGCCGAACGCGCTCGGCCCGCCGGCAGTCGCCAACGTCGTCGTGCTGGGAAACTGCGACGGTTCCTTGGAGCTGGGCGTCGAGGAGCTCACGCTGCTGGTGCTCAAGGCGGAGCTCGACGATTGCTTGCCGTCCAGAGATTGCGCGCACTCAGCGACGCCGGGCGCGACGCCGCCGCGTCCGACGCGCCCCAACGAATTGATGCTTTGCATGCTGACGGTATCGAGCTCAATGACTCTGAAAGGATGGGAAGTTTTATTGGAAGATGCATACACTCCTTCGATGGAAGACGTTTGGCTGTTCGGCGGCGTCGGATTGGCCGGTTGCGCGTCCTCATCGTCGTTCTGTAACTTCTGACGTAGTTCCTTAAATTTACGACGGCCGCCACCCAACAGCGCCTTGGGAACAGTGAAGACTTCATGTTTCGCTTCTGGATCTGCGCTGGATTGCGATGCTGGAGCATGCGCTGCACGCGCGTCGGTTTTGTGCAGGACCGACACGTTCGGTTCGGAGCTCGCGCGCTGCGTTAGGCTGTCACATGATTTGCGTGGTTTTCTGAAAAATTTCAGCATTCTTTAGCGAATCTAGTCGCACCTGAATGCAATTGTTTTGATTACATCAATGACTGGCATGACATTGGATGCCATTTCTAATGAATATTAGAAATATCGCGCGACGAAGTCATCGAGCTGCTAATGCACTTCGTGTTTCGAGAACTGCAGTTTCAGGTAATGCATTTTTTTTAAATTTCGTTCGTTAATCAAACGCGGTCGATCGCGGTCCAATTGATTGGCGATGCGTACCTTGATCCGTGAATGGGTGTAATATCTTCCGCGTCGTAGAACTTTTCCGAATCGCTGTCGCTCGACATTGCTGCGCGGTGCGGTGGTCGTAGAGGTGCGGGATGGCACGGAGAAGTCTTTCATGTCGGCATGTTCGCGGTGTTTATTCAAACTTTCGATCAATTAATTATTTACGATAAACGCAGCGGCTGCGAGCGAACGCGTTGAAGGAAGAGCGTTGTTACTGTCAAAATCATCTGTCAAATATTCCCAAATACTTATTGACGCTTTATTCATTCATTAGACGGCGGATGCTTTTCATTAGGTATGGTTTAATTTAAATTTTTTTAGACACTTCCTTTTACTGTTACATAATTGTAGTTCGTATTAATACTTTCTCTCAATGAATGTAGCGAAAGTAAAATTGCTTATGTAACGTTTGCAACTCACTATACACAAAAATTTAATTTTAACAAATTCTTATAAAATTTTAGTTTATTAACGGTATATAGTTTTAATAAAATTATAAAATTTTTTATATTTATATATATTTTGTTATTAATGTTTGATTTTAATAAAAATTACAAAATAGGATTGATTATTTGGCATAGGCAACCCAATATACAAAAAATGTATTATTTCAATAATAAATTTATAATAAATTTAATATTTTGTGACTTGCTATTATTTAAACATTGAAATAATTATAATGATATTTTTGAATATTATTACACATTACATAGTAAGAATAGTTTTACTGTTTTATAAAATTGTTCATTTAACCTAGGCAACACAATATATATCCATATATATTTTTTTAAATATGTATAATTTATTACATTTGCGATTTGTAAGTGACGTTAATACTTTGGTATGTAGTATCATTTTATAGCCATGCGTAATTAACGCTTCGAGATAATGAAAACAAGTTGCATTGCAAGTATACTCGTCAAATACAACACAAACGAGCATGGCACGCATCAGGCGCATGTCAAATTCCAATACTTTTATAGAGAACTGATTGAATAAAACAAAAATTACTGGGATTTTTGTCGCTGTAAAATACGTAATTATGCACAGACGACTAATGTGCATTACGCACTTTCCTTCGGTGGCAGCACAGCCCGGTGTGGCGATGGACGTGAAGCGCACGTTTCAAATCTCGCCGCCGCTGCAATGGCTCAACGGCGCTTCGGACGGATGCGGGGGCGCTGCGATCGGCACACCGCGATCGCTCTCGGGCGCACCACTCAAGGCTGTCCGCTTCGCGAAGAACACATACAACATGGACGACTTGGTGGTAGAAGTATGCGGCGAAAACGGTGCCCTTTATAAGGTCTGTATCGGCGAAGTATGTGGCGCGCGGTGTGCAGTGATGGTGCGTCGGGCGGTCGGGCTCGTCGAACGCGGAACGCGCCGGCGACGGCGCCGCCGGACGGCGTACTTCGCCGGCAAACCGCGCGAGCGCCGAGCGCGACGTGAACGCGGTTTCTGCCCCGCGGACGCCATGGCGATGGCGTTCGCGCGGGGCGTGAATGAAATTCGTGCGCGCGAAACGCGCGCGGCGATCGCGTCGCGTCCGCGGGGTTTGGGTCGCCGGTCGGCGGGGTGGTCGT
>JAODGE020004298.1:0-21949 GCA_027574965.2 Ecitophya simulans
GCGGAAATAAACGGGGCGGAGCCGTAGGGATAACTGAGAAGAAGCGCGAAGAAGTAGTTAGTTAGATTCAATTATGCTTTAAGATTTTCCCATGCGTTAAGGCAATAACAGTGGTCCAATTATTCGCAGCTTCCTTATGAGGGGAAGAGTGAAAATTGGTTTAATTAAAACGAAATGGCGAAACTCCAATGCGGAGGAGTTACAATAATTGTGAGTTTGTGAGATGCCGAATGGTTTTACGGAAGATTAGCCACGGACACGTTTTTTAAATGACATTTCCTATATATTGCACTGGTAAATTAAAATAATAGATAAGGCACCCCTAAAAGGGCAGGCACCACTCGCGGAATATTAGATATACATATAATTACCATCTTTGGAGAAGTCATTTTGGAGATACGTGTTTTTGGCGTTCGTAGAAGGGCGAAAAGGGTATAAAACCGAATGCAACGCCATGACGGAGAGTTTCTAAGATGGCGCCCAAGAAGAAAATAAAAGTCTTTTCGGGCGTGCTGTTAGCTGTGATACTCTTAGCGTCGAAGGGGTGGGCGAAGGAGACATGCGTCGACCCGTCGTCTGAAGGTAAATATCAAATCTGTTGAGGTGTTAGAGGGTACGAATGCATACGCGAGTCGACAGCGCTCTTAAGGGCATTTTTAAAATCTTTGCAAATTTATTGGCCAATCTTTGGTGATTTATTGAATCGCCTGCTGGTTGCTCTTCATCGGAAATTCAACACACTATTGGCGATGGATGCGAAAGCGTAGGTGAGTAGAAGAAGCGCCTGAGTGCGGTGTGTGCAAGGAATCATTGGGCGTTTTTGATTGCAGCTACAGTTACCTCCGCGAAAGATGCTGCGCACAAGAATGGTGAGTATGGTCGGGTTGTGCTAGGTAGCGCGTATTCTTCGTGACCCGTTTTACATAGATACAGCTGGGACGAAAGCCGAAGCGCTCGAAGCCGACGATTTGGAGGAGGGAGAAGAAAGTCTAGAAGATGTGGGGTGGGACGACGACGACGACGAAAAGTCTGCGCACGAAGCAACAGAGCAGGACGATGATGAAGCAGATGATGCAACCGATGAAGCAGATAATTCAGCCGATGAAGAGGATAAAGGCAAAACTGCTAAACCAGCCGAAAGGAAGAAAATAGGTGAGGCGGGGCTCATAAGTCCTAGGATGGCAATGGCAATGGCGATGGAAGAATACGCAGACGATTACGATGAAGGGACGGGCTCAGATGCAGATCAAGAAGAGGAAGATGTCAAGGAGGAAACTGACGAAGATAAAAGTACATCTAACGGAGACGAAGAAGAATTAACGGAATTAGGTACAGCGGAAGTTGAAGACGTAGAGGAAAATGAGGAAGACGGCGAGAAAGAGCCAGAAGAAGAGGATAGTCTACTTGATATAGATGAAGAGACTAAAGAAAACGAAGATGAGAATGACGAGCCGGAGTTACAAGAAGGAGAAGAAGAAGGCGATGCTGAAGATGTAGCCAAAGAGTCTGAAGAGGGAAAAGATACACAAGAAAGGAAAGAGGTAAGCGAATATGATTCGGACGCGGAAGTAGCAGATGCTGATGATACGGAAGAAGACGATGATTATGACGATCACGATAACGATTACGCGGACGAGGACGATTACGATCACGAAAACGATGACGATGACAATGACAATGACGATCACGAAGGCGATGACGATGACGATCACAAAGACAATGACGATGACGATGACGATGACGATCACAACAACGATGACGATGACGATCACAAAGACGATGACGATCACGCAGACGATGACAATGACGATCACGATTACGATCACGATCACGATCACGATGACGATGACGAAGGAGAGCACGACAAAGAGGACGAAGACGAGGACGAATACGATGTTGCCGACATGGACGAGGATGATGAAGATAACGATGACGAAGACGATGACGATGACGAAGGAGAGGACGAAAAAGAGGACGAAGACGAGGACGAAGACGATGTTGCCGACATGGACGAGGATGATGAAGAGAACGATGACGAAGACGAAGATGAGGACAGTGACGAGGACGATGAAGAGACTGAAGAGGTTTTTGTGGAAGACATTGATTCCGATGAAGACGATTCAACGAATGGTAGGACATTTACCTTATTATGCATTAACCATATTTTAATATATCGCGCACTCTACTGCAGAAATTGGCGATTTTGAAAGTCTTGAGATTCCCAAATTGGAGATTGCATCCGATGAGGGTAAGTTTAATATTTCCACAGTTTCTTATACTAAACTGATTATAATAAAAATTATGTTAACGCGCTAGCATCTGAAGAAGATGATAGTGAAGAAGTGGACGACTCATCTGAGAATACAAGCAGTCTCGAAGAAGGTAAGTATTACGCCGAAACTTATCTCCACGACTATAATATAAACATTGTACGTTGAAATCGGCAGAAATTGACGGCATCGTGCAAGGCCTGCTCGACGAGACACCCGTGGTTACTACAACAGTACCAGCAGTTGCAGATCTTGGTAAAAAATAAAATCATATCCATACAAAGAAACCTAAACATAATGACCTTTATTTAGATAGTGAATCGTCAGAGATTGGAAGCTGCGGAGCAATTGTAGATGCCCCCTGCGCACAAACCGTAATGCACACCATGATGCCATCCAACATGGTCTGCATGAACATAGACTACGTCATTGAACATCTTACCAATAAGCATAGCTTGAGCCTTCGAAAAGGGATAGTGCCGTCTATGGCCCTCGGCCTCCTGAAAACCCCTCTGCGATACGTTGGTAATTATGCGGTCAACCTGGTGGCCAACTATGTGAAAGACAGTATCATTGGCAACCGCAAGATAATGAACTTCCTGATCAGCGACCATGCGCAAACCAGTCTACGCAAAACCCTCTCGGATCCGACGCGAATCTCTAAGTCTATCAGAAAGCACGCCAAGCAGCTCAAGAAGCTGTTAAGACGGTTCGTGCCCAAGCAAATGAGGAAATTTAAAGACAAGCTTATGAAAGCGATGCTGTCCGAGCAATTGAGAAACCGTCACGGTCACCGGAAGTTGTCCAAACAGCTCGGCGAACCAGAGCGGAAATCAGAGCTGGAAGTAGGCCGGAAGTCCGAACTGAAAGACCTGGAAGCATTTAAGGTCAACCTGAAGAAGAACAGCGAATGGGTGAAAAACAGAATAGACTCCATCAGGAAGCTCTTAGAGAACGTCAACAACAAAGCGGACATTGCACAACTGCTGAAGAAGCTCGGCAGGGAGTCGAAGAACAATCCGACGGCCTTTGAACTATTTCGATTAGCCGTGACCAGCGGAACCCTGTTGAAACAGTATACGCACATCACCACGGAGCAATTGCTGGACATGAAGCAAAGGCTGCTAAAGGGGTTGCGTAAAATGACGCAACTTGGCAAGTACGTCGACGACAGTAAGAAGTCGCTGACAATGAGAAAGAATATAGTCAGCGACATGACAAACTCCGTTGGAGACATGCTGAACTGGTGTGTCGAAAAGCTCGTCGAATTGATCGACCACTTCAAGAAGCTTGGCTTACTACTCACGGATGGCGACGACCAGAAGGCGTTCTCGAAGAAACGCAAACAAATGCTATGGACAAAACTCAATGGTAGCAAAAATCGGGTGGTCAGAGTCTTTCAGCGATACCTGCGACACATGCGGCATGACGTTAAGACAGCGTACCGCCTCATGCGACAAAAGGTCAAGAAGCATAAGATTTTCGAAGATCCCACGGGCGTTGTGATGCAAGTACTGACGGATCCATGGCAGGCCCGAAACGTGCTTCAACGAGAATGGGGTCAGGTGGGAAAATCCTTTGGGCAGTATCAGAGGAAGTTTGTTCGACATTTTGGGCAAATACTGGACGTCGTGGGGGATGAAGCGAAGCAATACGGATTGTTCAAATATAACAGGAAAGCCAATGAGAACTTGGCGAGTGACATTCTGAACGGGACGATTGGCGATGACGTGGAGCATATTAAAATGTTTTATGACAGGATTATGAACTTCAAGGACAAGTTGACCGAGAAAGTGCTGCCTCTCTTCGAAATTGACCTACCCCAGGAGAAGAGGGAGGAGTTGAAGAAGGTGTTCGTCGATTTATCCGAGGTGATTAGTGCCAACTCGGACGGTCCAAGCTTTCTCAATGAATCAGGGATACTGGACATCATAGATGGGAATAAAGAAGATGCCCTGAAGAAAATGTTAGACACTCCGTTCCTCATGGGCGTGCTGCATAACGCGGAGGAGTTGCTGAAGAACTTCGCAGACGAGTCGAAGAGGAAACAGTATTACGCCACGTACAACCCGTATGCGAGAGGGGTGAACTTGATCTTCGACGAAAAGGCCGTTACGAAATATCTGTCGAAAGTTATGAAGAAGACGATGAAGTCAAGCATGCAGTGGCTGTTGAAACAGTTGAAGAAAGACCAGAAAGACGAGAAAGGCAAGAAGAACGAGGTGAGCGACGATGACGAGGATGACGAGGAGGACGAGGAGGATGAGGAGGACAAGAAAGTCAAGAAAGTCAAGAAAGGCAAGAAAGGCAAGAAAGGTAAGAAAGGTAAGAAAGGTAAGAAAGACAAGAAAGGCAAGAAAGGCAAGAAAGGCAAGAAAGGCAAGAAAGGCAAGAAAGGCAAGAAAGGCAAGAAAGACAAGAAAGGCAAGAAAGACAAGAAAGACAAGAAAGGCAAGAAAGGCAAGAAAGGCAAGAAAGGCAAGAAAGGCAAGAAGGGCAAGAGGGGCAAGAAGGGCAAGAAGAGCAAGAATGAAAAAGAAGATAGGAAGGGTGCGCTCACGAATGAAGGAGAAGAAATGGAGAAGACATGGGACATGAGAAAGGACAATCTCGAGCATGTAAGCAAGAAAGAGTACAGACTATATCCGTGGTTGTGAGGCAATCTTGTCCATTGGTTCCCATGGTTATAAACTATAATCGAAATAAATGCTAACATTGTGCACTGTATGTCGTGCTAATTAATTTTAATCATTTAATCAGTGCGCTATAAAAAGAAAATTGATCGAAGCATTCGGCGTGGATTGTGCGTAATTAGGCATGGCGGCAAAATATTATGGGCGGTCCTAATTTGGAACAATGCCCGGCGTACATGCAACAAGTATAAAATATTAATTTGGATATTATCGCGTGCATTTGCTTCTGGAGCTTCGATCGATCTTCAACTCGAGCTAGAATAACAGCTACGTTTGAAAATGGAGAAAGAGCTTGTTAAAATCGCTCTAATTTTGTTTCTACTTGTGGTAGAAGCTCGAACAGGTAAGATGACTTTAACTTATTTTTGTTCGTTTGATTAAATCCAATTCAGAGTTGAAATATTCAAGCGTAGGATATTTATAACGATGATGTACTCAATGTTTAACCTCAACCAACTTATATTGAATGACAAATTTATTTGAGTTTTGATCTTTAATTAATTTTATACGTTTATATGGTTAATTTAATTTGATAGGATTGAATACCCCGCGTAAGTGGAAGTGCATACGATTCGTTTCGACTATTATCCGACGTCGGTACTCGTAAAAACTCAACTATATATAGTCGGGTTATTCTAAGAACAGACGTCGATCGTGTATGTTCGTAAATATTCGTTGGCACTTCTATTTCTCTATTATTAAATTTAAATTTTACAGCACACAAACTTATATTATTTAACACAAACGGAAATTTATGAGTTCTAAATTATAAATAAGACAACGACTAATTTGCAGGTATTAATGTAAATATTTGAATATTCGCTAGTTTTTAATTATTTCCTAATATAACCGATGGAAGAGTGACACTGTATCGTGTTTACAATTAGATGGCTGCGTAGATGGAACCGATTCGAAACTGTTAAAAGGCTTTGGTGTATTCGGAGTCGTGCCGATAACGTGCGTGGAGGATCCGAACGATTCGGAAGGGTCGAACTCCTCGCCGGATATAATCGACAAGCTTGTCGACGCCTTCCTGGACGGTCATCACGGCGATGGTGATGGGCATGGCCATTCGAAATCCGGCATCAAAAACGAAGACGGTGACGTACCGAACGAGCTAGAATTATGGGTTCCGCATGATTCCACAAAAAGCGACGAACCCAACGCGGAAGGTACCGAACTTCCAACAAATCTCCCAGTTAATCCTTCCACGGCGGACGCGAATAGCACCGGAGGTCCGGACATTAATGCCGACCATCCCGAATCCGACCACACGACGGACGCGAACCACCCCGGAAGTCACGACTTTAAGTCAATCAATCCCCTGATAGCGCTGGGCGACCCCAGCCTCACGGAGAGCATCCCCGGACCGGCGCACCTCAATTTCCAGCAGCCGTTCACCATCTGCTTCGACCTCAAGTACCTGCACGCCAACCAGACCATCGCGGGCATGATGCAGAACACCCTCGACGACGTCCCGATGCCGCTGGTCATCGCCGAGAAGGACGACCAGGTGTACACGAACTACCCCCGGTTCTGGAAGTCGGCGTCGTAAGATAGTCGAGGGCTGTGCCGGTGGTGCGATGAATAAAGTCCGAAACCTATGCGTGGCTGTGTGTGTGTGTGTTCACACTGACGGGGCGGCGGCGCGCCGGGCGAAAGCGGGACATCGCGGGCGCGGCGGCGGCGGCGCTGCACGCACGCGTCCCGCCCCCGGGCCCGGGCGCTCGACGCAAAAACGCGTGCGCACGCCATCGATCGCGCGCTCGCGTCGCGAGCCACCCCTAGCCGACACCCTCCGCGCCGTGCAACACCATTTAGTTATTGCACTCTCTGAATAACACTTGTGTTACGTTTGGTAGTGTACGTTATGTAATAATATCATTCCTTGCGTAATTACTTACTTACTAATAATTCCTGAAGTCAACCGAAGCAAAAAACGCTAAAACGAATTCAACAACTCCGCATTTATCTACCAGAACCGCCACCGCTCGCGCTAGAAGATAGACCACGCCAGTCCCAGCCAGCCGCGACTCATTTCGACCATACGCGCCGCACCCCGTCGAGGATTCGCAAGGACGCGGAGGAGCACAGCGTCGCATGTTCGTTCCGGTCCCGCCGCCGGTGTCCTAGCGCGTCGCGAGTGCGTGAGTGCGCGCGAGGAGTGCGAGGACGAGCGAGGACCTGCCGGTCAGACCCATCTGCATCTCGAACAGCCGCCCCCCGGCAGTGCGTTCGTTTGTTCGCGACACAGTCGACACAGTCGGATACTCGAAACCCAGTGCATCCAAAGGATCTTTATCAACNGTCCGGAGATCTTCGTGAAAGTAGAGCAAACGCGCCGACGAAGCCGACGAAGGCGTGAAAACCTCTTCGGCGTCGAGGGTCGAGGGTGTGTTGGTGTGCATGCGATGCACGCTCGTACACACGCGGACGTGAAAGGGAGTTGGCATTCCGGGCGATCAATACTGGCGTCGGCCAGGCCGCGAGGCGGAACGAGGAACCAGGCCGGGCGGCGGCGGCGGCGGCACGCGCGCGCGACCGTTCCTCAATGAAACGCCACCCCTCGCGTGAAACTTACAACGGCGCCCCAATAGTGAGCGCTGTTCGAATTTTCGCGCCGCGGACGCGTTCGTCGCTCGCCCACTTTCTTCCGTGTCGCAACGTGCCCAGACGAGAATCGGATTGGGACGTCGACTCCTCGTGCGTCAACGACGGCGAACAATCAATTCTGACGCAAACGCAGCCAAGGTGTGCACGGGCGTAGGCAGCAGTCACCCCCGCCGAAGCGCATAATGGCGTCCGGCGGGCGCGCGCGCGCGAGGGTTGCACTCGGCCGCCCGGCTGGGTGCAATGTCCTTTGGCATCCCGGGCCGTGCCTAGACGAACCGCCGGGGGCGCGCGGGATGCTCGCGCTCGTCTAGCCGGGCCGAGGGTTGCGTCGTCAGCCATCAGCTGTTCGTCGTTTCGGCGCGCCTAACCGCGACGCACCCTTCGTCGGAGGGCCGCGAACCGGATTTCGTGTGCGTGCGTTCCACCCCACGGCGGGGACGTGCGTAAAAAGCGGCGCGCACGCGATCGTCGCGCATCTCGGCCCGGTCCGAGATTAACAACTTTCGGCCTTAATGACCGTTCTCCGGCGCGCCGCGCGTATTGATCACCGCGCAACCAACGAAATCAAAACAAAAGACGAACGCGCAGTGAAAAACAAAAACGCAACGACCGTTCCAGAAATTTCTAGACACGTCCTGCGCATGCGCACATCTTGGGCGCCGCGAGAGATGCACTGGAAATGCGCGCCGATCAACAATTGCATGAATGCTTGATGACCGCCGGCTAAGACGGCGCGATTTCTCGCCGCGGCGCGATAGGAAGCGCGCACGTCCGCCGGCCGGGAAATAATCGATGAGGAAGCGAGCGGCGCGACGCGTCGCGCGCGCGTGCGCATGCGCGCCGCTGGCCGGCACACATGTGTGCGTCGTGCGCGCGGCGCGCGCTCGCCTCGGTCGCCTCAGTATGAGTCCGGCTGGCGACGGTGGCGGCTGTGCGCGCGGAGTGGCCCACGTTTTATTTTTTTGTGTACCCTTTTTCTTTAGTTGGGACGCGCGCGCGCGAGCGTACAGTTGCGGGCAGCCGCGAACGTGAGCCGCGCCCCGTGATCGCCGTGCACGCCGGCGAGGACGTCGCCGGACCGCCGACGAAGAAGTGCAATAGGCGAGGAGGGCAGCGCCGAGCCGCACGCGCGCGCGCGCGCGAAGCACCGGGCTTACCTTGTTCGCGGCGCTGGCAGAGAGATCCGCTGTCGGAGAGCGCGACCGTCCGTCCGTCCGCACGCGCGTTTATCGGCGCCGGCCGAACGATAAAACTAGTTTTTATTGTTGTGCTCCGCGAGTGCGTCCGTTTTCCTGCGCGACCGACCTGCGGGTGCGAATCCGTGCGGCCATTCGATCCGGCATCGGTAAGTCGCCCGACGAGCGCATTCGAATTTGGCGCGCGGCGTGCGCGCGCGCATGCGCCGTGCGCGCTCCAGTTGAAACCGCACCGAAGCGACCTAGAAAGCGCCGAACGCCGATCGGAGGAGCAGCAGCGGGGAAACGTCGCCGCCGATCACGATGCAAATCATCGCGCGTCCCCCTCGCGCGCGCACCCCATGCGCACACAAAACCGTCCGTCGGCCCCCTCGGACAGGTCTGATTCGATGCGTGCGCGCGAATGTAAATGCGTTTGTTTCGAAGGGATGCTTAATGGCGGGGAGATGGCGCGCCGGCAACCGCCGAGGGTGCGCCGCCGCGCGCGGAGGGTGGCCGCATGACGAATTCGGCGTTGTGCGCATGGGGCGCTTGGTTGCGACTGAAAACTTGGCGCGGCGCGAAGGGTTTTCGCACGCGCGCGCGGCCGAAGTCACGTGAGCGCGCGAAGGTGCGCTTCCCGCACTCAGCGGACGGGAATACCTCGAAACGCGTAAAAATAGCCGAAGCGGTGACATCATCGGCACGCGGCGCTCGAAAAGCGCGACGAAAATGCGCCGAAAAATGCAACGCGCTCGCCCTTGACACGGCCGAGTCAATTGAAACAATCGAATCAAGCGCGTCCAGTAACGCCCGAAGGGAGCGACGAATTTCGGACACCGCCGAAATCCGTTAACGCACGCTCGGGCGTCGTTTGCCTTATCGCCGCGCGCTTCCGCGAGAGCCAAGTCGGGTCGAATCCGGCGCGCGCGCGGCCGCGCCGCGTGGTAATTTATAGAGTGGTGTAATATTTGTACCATTTTTCATGCGCGCGGTTTATTAGCGCGCGCCGCGCGCGATGCACGTCCGCAATGCGCCCGGCCGCGAGCGCGCACGCATGCATAATAAGCGCGTAAGTAATTCACGCGCGCGCCGCACGAAGCGCGCACATCGATATGAAAATTCGTCGTGGCTATTTTTAGCCGCTCTCTATCTATTTCTGGACAAAGAAGCGTACACAAATCCCTAAAATCTATGCTGCGCACGTCGCGCGCGACTTTTTCCTACATAATCGCGCGCGCCGAAAACGTTCCCCGAAAACTTGCCTCGCCGGCGCCGTTGCGGCGCTAGGTTCGCTAGATGGCGCCTCGATGTCAATGCCTCGTTCGACTTGCAGAAGATCTCGCGCATCTTCCCTCCGACCCGGACCACCAAGCTGAAGCTTGACGATATCGCCGCCAGCATGATGTCCAACGGGCTAGACGCCGGCGTCGTGGGCCAGCAGAACGGCGGCAACAACGGCCAGAGCGGCGGCGGCGGCGGTGGCGGCGGCGGCGGGCAGGAGGAGTCCAAGACGAACCTCATCGTCAACTACCTGCCGCAGACGATGACCCAGGAGGAGATACGCTCGCTGTTCTCGTCCATCGGCGAGGTGGAGAGCTGCAAGCTCATCCGCGACAAAGTCACAGGTGAGCGCGTCGGCGCAGAAGCTAGGCCCGTTTTGTTTTTGTTTCGCGCGGGGCTCGCGCGCGCGCGCGCCGAATAGACAAAACCCGCGCGCGACCAGGGGTGGGTTTAATTGGTGGGTCGCAGGCGTGCCAGGTGGTCGCGTACGCGAGGGGCGCGCGCGGAGTGGTTTTCGAAAGGCGTCGTAAACAAGCGGCGGGTCCTTGCGAGGGTCCCCGGGAGAGGATGACGAGGCCGCGTTCCGTTCGTCTAGAGTTCAGGCGTCGTCGGACGGATGAGTCAGGACGCACGTGCGTCGCTCCGAGTGGGGAGCACCGAGCACTCGACGCACTTCCACTCGCTTCCTGCGAAACGACTGCGAACGGGGGTACGCCTCGACCATATCCCGATCGAATGCGCACGCGCGCGTTCGTCGTTTGTTTGCGCATGCGCGCTTGCGAATGTACAGTCCAGTAATTACTGCAACGCACGTCTCGACTGTGCACGCGCCGTTGGGTTTTGTCTATTCTGCGCGTGCGCGCCACTCCTGCTGTACCGGGTCGATTTTTGTTTATTAATAGGTCGTTTTTGCAATTTTCTATTGCCTACAGTTCCGCTCGGAGAATTGAGTAGTCCGTTGGTTACAGGGCAAAGCTTGGGCTACGGATTCGTTAATTACCACCGCCCAGAAGACGCCGAAAAGGCGATTAATACCTTAAACGGTCTCAGACTGCAAAACAAAACGATCAAGGTATGCCGCGCGTCGCTTGCGATCGCGCCCCGAGTCCCCCGTCCCCGCTCCACCCCCGCGCCGCCGCCCTTTTGGGTCGTCTCGTCGGTGCGTCGTTTTAATTCGTTTTGTTGCATTTGCGACCGCCACCCTCTCCTCCTCGCCGGACCAGGTGTCGTACGCCAGGCCTAGCTCGGAGGCGATCAAGGGCGCCAACCTGTACGTGTCGGGCCTGCCGAAGAACATGACGCAGCAGGACCTCGAGTCGCTCTTCAGCCCCTACGGCCGCATCATCACCTCGCGCATCCTCTGCGACAACATCACAGGTAAAGCGTGCGCGTCTCGCCCCAGGTGTCGCGGATCGGCGCGCGTCGACATATTACATACTCATCAAATATATATATATAGATATATAGATATAAATATATCGCAACTACCCCACATACAGCGCGCGCTTTTGTTGGATGCGTGTTTCGTTTCGGGGAGCCGCTGCCGTTATTATTATTGATTATTATTATTAATTGATTATTGTCTTACTGTACCTATATTTTGCGTTTTTTTCTTCTCTTTCCCTAGTACGTCAATTTGTCACGGGGGCCGGAGAGAATTTGCCTGGTACGTACCACCTCTCTCTACATTTGTTCCTCTCTCTCTCTCTCTCGCTCTCTCTCTCTATCTGTGAAGCGACCAAGCGAGCGCTGAACGACACCCCATCTTACACAATTACAAGTCACCAGCGTCACTCTGTGATTGTCTCGCGCTCTCGCGATCTCTCGATCGCTTGCTGGCCGCGCGCGTGGCGAATAAATAAATAACTGCTAGAAGCGCGAATCAAAAGCAATCGAAAAACCAGTGCACGATGTGCGCGGTGCCAGATGTGTCGGCATGCACCGTCACCCCCCAGCCCCTTTGAACTGACGACGCCGTATCGTGTGTGTGTGTGTGTGTGTTTTGATTTCGTTGTTTGGTTCGTCCCCCGTTGGCAGCGTTCCTTATTTGCTGCGTTGCGCGGCGCGGGCATGCGTGGCCGTTTTTGAGTTCCGATTGATTGCGTTGCTGGTTATTTATTTATTTGACGACATCCTTGGTTCCGTGGACACCGTCGACCACGCCCACAACATCTCACCCGAACAGAAGCAAACAAAACTAACACCGACCGAGAGATTGGCGACCAGCGCGTCTGACTTGTAATCGCGGACGCGCGGCGCATGCGTCGAGCGCCGAGCGCGTTGCGCACGCGCCGCGCGTCCGCGCGCGCTCGCACGTGCCAAAAGTGCCGACGCTCGCGACACTCGCGACACGACGACACCGAGCGATGCCGAGCGCGACGAGACCACTGAGAGAACGCCTGCCGTTTGTCCATGTAGGGCTCTCCAAGGGCGTCGGCTTCATCCGGTTCGACCAGCGCATGGAGGCGGAGCGCGCCATCCAGGAGCTGAACGGCACCATCCCCAAGGGCTCCACCGAGCCGATCACCGTCAAGTTCGCGAACAATCCCAGCAACAACAACAAGGCCATACCGCCGCTCGCCGCCTACCTGGCGCCGCAGGCGACGCGGCGGTTTCCGGGACCCATCCACCACCCCACCGGACGCTTCAGGTGAGTGCCGCGCGCGCGCCCGCCGCGCACCCCTCCACCGCCCGCTCTGCTCGGCAGGTACTCTCCGCTGGCCGGAGACTTGCTCGCCAACTCGATGCTGCCCGGCAACGCGATGAACGGCTCCGGCTGGTGCATATTCGTCTACAACCTCGCGCCCGAGACGGAGGAGAACGTGCTGTGGCAGCTGTTCGGGCCGTTCGGCGCCGTGCAGAGCGTCAAGGTCATCCGCGACCTGCAGACGAACAAGTGCAAGGGCTTCGGCTTCGTGACGATGACGAACTACGACGAGGCGGTGGTGGCCATCCAGTCGCTCAACGGCTACACGCTCGGCAACCGCGTGCTGCAGGTCAGCTTCAAGACCAACAAGAGCAAGACGACATAGACGCCCCCCGGCGCGGGGGCCGCCCGTCCGGCCGCCCGTCGCGCGACGCCTCCCCGCCTGGCGTTCAGCCCACCAGCCACGACGACGTAAGTTACCGCGAACCGGTCGGGGGCGGTCGGGGCGGGCGGGGCGGCCGGGGCGGCCGGGCCGCCACCCACTGACGAGACGACCGATTCTCTCTATCTCTTTCACACACACTGCGAATCACGGCAAACCTCGTAGAGGCTTGATGTACTTATATGTAATAAATTCGATGCTAGTCACGAAGAGACGCGAGGAGGTCGCGTTCCTCACAATAGCAAAATTCATAATTAACGAAACCGATAGACAAATATTAACCGAGAAGACCACGCAATTCGTGCCATCGCCCCGCCGCGCCGCGCCGCGCGGGCGGGGCCAAACATGAAGCGAAGCGAACCCAAAGATAGCTTACAGATTGTCGCATATAGTAAATTATAATTATTCATAGTATTTATTCACTACGTTTCCGTAATGTGTTTCATTTGATTTCTCACTTTTCTGAATGGTATTGCGCTTAATTTAACGAGACGTTCGACTTATATTTATATGTACGTGTTTGTGTATTTATGATATGCATATATCGCTAGTCTCAAGATGGCCGCCGGCCGGGCGCCGAGTGAAACTTGCGCCCCGCCCACGTCCGCCGGGCGTCGCGGCGCACCCTTTCATTGTGTGTTTTGTGTTTGTTCAGTTTTCACTTGAATTGAATTACTTTCTAACCAGCCAGGCCGCTCGCAACGCGACGACGCACGCGCAGTCCGAATGTCCAAGACACACGTACGAAGCGAGCGCGCGAGCCGCATTGTTGACGCTATTTTTTACGCCACAGGAGAGTCTTTAATTTGCGCCAGCGACCGATCAGCGCGAATCGCCGAGTTTATTATTTTCGCCATTCTTTTGTTCATTTCGTTTCGATTTAGTTCTTCTTATTTGTATTTAATTTCCTCGATGAGACCTTACGTTTATACGAAGCGATTTATTTCCTGACGCTGCTGGACTTGATTCGAATTATACTTGTAAAAACCGACAGCTTTGTTCTTTATTTCATTTGTTTGTGTTGATTTTGTGTTGATTTTGTCCGTTTTGGGTTTTGTTTGTTACTCGCGGCAGATGTCGCGCCAGATCGCGCCAGATCGCGCTGGGGCGCGGGGCGCGGGGCGAGGGGCCGCGCGCGCAACAATATCCAACGGTGCAATAGTAGTCGAGCGGGGGCGGCGCGCGCGCGCCCCTCGCGGACGCGCCCGCACCCGATAACTCACGACCGAGAAGTAACCAGCCACTTCCACCGAAGAATCACTATTTTTTATAAGAGACCATGTACCTTTTACGAAGCGACACGCGCGCAACTCGCGCGGGCGTCGCGGACGGCGCTCGGAGCTACCGAACTAATTTACAACTAATTCGTATACATTTGTAAGAGATATACATGCGCGAGGCAATTGGCGCGGGACGCGGAGAGGCGGAGCCGACGCAGAAACGCACACACGAGCGGGCGGGGCCGACGCGCGCGCCCCGCCCCCGGGCATCCGACGCAGGCGTGGCACCGAGCGCGCGCATGTACATAGGCGTGGCCAAGGCGCGGAGTTCGGCGAGATCGTCTCCGCCTGTGATAGATAGAAATGGCCGCGGAGAGTCGGTTCCCGATGGACGCACGCGAAAACGCCACACAATCAAACGTAACGTAACGATTCCCTCAGCACGCCGGCAGCAGATTGGTCAAATGCGAGAACCGAAAACACCAAATACTCACACACGCAGCGAACTTAACGAACCAGGCGACGCTACCCGAACAAACGATAGAACAATTATAGGACAAATGAATGCAAATATGAATTATATATAAATATATAAATATGATAAAATTTTACCGAAATTCGCGGACGAGATAAATGGGAAATTTAACAAATACTACATATATTAATAGCGTATACATTGAATAATTATTATAGACGTATTTAGACAAATGTATTTAAAGCATTTAAATTTTTCGTATTTGAATTTTACCTCTCTTATTATATTACGGAGTATAAACGACAAAACAAGACGACAGACGGAGGCGGAGGACGACACGAGACATTCGATACATTCTCTCACACACACGCGCGCACACACTCACTTCAATCCGGTGCTGTTGTTAATTGTTTGCGAGTTTTCGACGCGTTTCGTTTGCGAGCTACACCAACACAGGAGGATCCGAACAGAGCGAACAGTTGTAAATATTTCGCGGCGGGCGACAGGCAGGCGTTGGATTCCGGCGAGGAACCGAGCACAAAGTAATCTAGCTACTATGTAGGGTTGTTAAATTTGCGGCCGTGGGCCGAGCAGGGCGGCGTTAAAAGGGCCTAAAGTGAAACTCTTGTAGACTATAGACGTTAAGCGAACCACACACTGAACAACGATTGAACAAATTGATACTCGACTGTGTTACGCAGAGAGAGGCGAGAGGCGGCGGCGGGCAGAGCGACCACGACCACGTTTGTTTGTTTGTCTGTTTGTTTTCCTTACCGCTCGGCGCGTTTCGTTCGACCACCACCACACACGGCTTGACTTCCGCGCTCCACCACAACCGCACACGACAAAACGACAAACAATTACGTATCACTTACTCTCTCTTTGAAACGAGACTTAACTCTTTGTGTGTTGTGTAGACCTCTTAGCGTAAGTGTAATATAGCCATACTCCTATCGGTTACTTTCTCTAAGTGTGTAGCTGTTGTGTTGCGAGGCGGCGCCCCGGGCCGCGGGGGCGCGCGGACCACGAGAGGGGAGAGAGGCAAGACGACCGAAAATCAAAACGCGCGCTGTTCGCGGGCAGCGCTCGTCGGCGGCCCGGGGCGCCCGCCTCCGAACGGACGCGCGCGTCCATAGCTCAAATATTGTTGTGACGAGATGCATTCCATTTATTAAACCAAAAGAGAAAAAAAAAATTTGAAGCGAACCACCGATATTCTATATACATATTTATATCTTCATCCGCGACGCGTTCGTGCGCGCCGACGCGCGCCCGCCCATATATCTATCTGTTTTCATAAATGATAATGGTGGTTATTATTATATATAAGCGAGTGCAAAGTTATATGTACAGAGGTTATAATTATTAGGAAGTGCAGTACCTCATAAAACTGTAATTCATGCAATAACTTATTATAAGAAAGTTCTTATTACAATATACATACCTTAGCTTTTAGCGTAAGTGGCAGTGGAGCAGGCGACCACCACACCTCCCCCCAACCCCACCCCCAACCGGAACACACAGACCCCGCCCCCACGCACGGCGAGCGAACGAAATGGCGGACGCAGATGGCGCGGCGCGCGCGTGCGCACCGCACGCCGGACGACGACACTTCCAGGTTTTTTCGCATTATTTCGGCGTCGCTTCCGACGGGGCGTCCGGCGCGCGCGCGCGCCCCGCGCGAGACGGCGATGCGCCGCACTGACTGTTGCGTTTCGGCTCAAGCGCGGCCCCCCACGGACGGACGACCGTCCCGGGGGCGGTTACAATTACAACACGTTGTAGCGACATATCAGCAGACCGCCCCCCCCTCCCCCCACATGCAACGAGAGCATCGCGGCGCGCGTCTCGTCCGTCGTTCGCTTTTATCCATCATCCATCCCCCCCACCGCCCCCGAAACACACGCAAACGATCACGAACAAGCGAGAAACGCAGACAAACCCTAAGCCCCACCCCCAAAGGAAACGCTTTCGAACGCGACATTATTTAAACATTACATTTAAACGCATACTTAACTTAATTATATTAACTCTCTCTCTCTCTCTCTCTCTATCTCTGTCTTTTATTATTACTTATAAATATGATTAATTAAGTCGTATATTACGCCACCCCTATTATCGATTATATTCTCATTCATTGCGCATAAAGAACACATTAATTAATTAACCATAAACGATATGTCTGTATTATTCGATTGTTAATTAATGTCGGTTTCTTTGCTTATCGTCCAGTGTCATAATGGTAAAGAGAAACTTTGTGTGTATTAATTGTCATTTTTAATCTCTCTATAAACGAAACAAAAAAATGGCGGCGGCGCCCAGCGCGCGCGCCAACCGAGTTATAAAAATATTATGAAGAAAAACTAATTGACGTTAGTTGTTGTTAGTCAACTTATAAAAGTAGGAATATGTTTTCATTACGATTACGACTCTCGGAGATGATGGCGGACACCCCCGTGCAGGGGCTGCGACGGGCGCGGGCCGCGCGCCAATACCGGACTGAAATTTGATGCTCGATACCAAAGAACGGAGAAAGCCGCACGCGGTAAAAGCGGTCCGGCGCGTCGCAGCCGCACTCCTACGATTGCAACATTTCTATGCAAAGCAGAACAAAAAAACAAAACAAGCCAACACCACCAACCCCGGAGCGACTTCCAGGCGCGCACCTAGATCGGAACGACTGTGTCAGAACGCTGTTGGCACTGGACACGAGCGAACCCAAATCTAGTACGCATGTTTACGTGAGAATTTTGTATAAAACGAAAAACCAAACGCGAGAATTGTGACGAGCGCGCCGCGCCGCGACAGGAGAGAATTATATCTAGAGGACGACGAGACGAAAACGAATACAATCGAGTAGCCAACTGAACACAACAACTGTCCCCGCTTCGGCCGCGACTTTGGACAAAAACAAACAAGCTGATATTGCACATACGAAGAAACGAAATTTTTGATGAAACTAAGAACGACCTTTTGACGTTGAGACAATTGTACAATGACGAAAATTCCAGACTAGTTGGTGTAATGCAATGCAATATTTGTACTTTTCCATGTTGACAGAACTCAATACAATAAATTATAAAAACTTCATTACCACTAATATCAACTTACGAACGCTTTGTTCATTTTCGCCACGCCCTCGACGCACACGCGCGCCTTCCATTACGTTCGTGTGACTATTTCAGGTCGACTCATACTCGCATTCTGTTTTTTTTTTCTGAAGTGTAGAGAACTTGGCTGGCTCAGATTTGCAAAATTTTCCTCACTGACTGGATGCAACAGGTCATTGGCACAACTTAATTTCTTTGCGCAGTTTATTATACATATGTATAGATATATATGACTTAAAAATATATCAGGTTAACATTACAATTCGTTAAATTAATATTTAATACATCTTCCATGCTTACCTCTTAACCAAATACTTTGTGAAATCCCCTAGCGAAACTGATGATAACTAATCCTAAGGCCAATACAGTCCATGCCGATCTCAGCAACCTCGCAAACGTTGCAAACATTTCCCTTGAACTGCGGCAAGTAGGAAGCTCCGCACAGGGGGCACTTCTCTTCGGGTTTCCCTCTGTAAATCGGCTTGTACGAGTATGCGCACAAATTGAACGGATTGTGTTCATCGTAGAGCAGTTTGAATTCGTCGGTGGGGTTGGACTCGCACGCTTGCAGGATTTTCCGCGCCTGCTGCGACACCTCGGCGCGCGGCCCCAGATCCAATAGGCGTTTGGCAAAGGACGACGCCGTCTTGTAGTTCTTCAACTTGAAGAACATGTTGAGCGCCGTCCGCAGCGTGAGAATCTGATGGATCGGTTGCAGATTGCAGTGCGTGAAGTAGGCGGCCATTTCGCACTGCCGCTCCTGCTCCTCCGGCGTGCCCTTGGGCAGCGTTTTCCGCAAGGTCTCCATCTTGAGCCCCACCACATACTCCCGGCATATTTTCAGCAACTGCTGCGCCTCGGAAATCTCCTGCTTGCTATCGACGACCAACAACGTCACTTGCAGCATCAACGCTTGCATCTTCTCGATCGCCTCGGTGAATTTCCCACCGGTCGTCAGCTGGTAGCACACCTGAAGGCTTTGCACGAGATCGGAGAGTTTTAGCGAGACGACGGGCAGCTGTCCCTTCGCGCCAACGTCCTTGCCGCTGCGTTGCGGGTAGCTAAAATTAGGCGGAATGTGTTGCTGCCAGGAGCTGACCGTCCTCGAACTGCCGAACATGTCCAGGAAGCATTTTCTATACGGCAGGAAGTTCACCACGCCGATCTGCGTGTTCAGTAAACGCGCCGCGGACTCGAAGCTGCCGGCCATGACGTGATCGGCGGGCAGTTCGGAATTTTTCGTCCACACCGTCGACTGGGAGGGCCCTTGCGTAGGCAGGTGAATGTAAGCGTCGCCCTGCGACGTGGGCTGGCAGGGTCCGAGGTCTGGTATCTCAAGATCGGCGTCTTCCACGTCCCATCCGCCCTCGCCGTCGCCGGACGCCGATTCGGCGCGCTTCTTCGGCGCGTCCTCCAAGGGATCAATGTCCTCGTCGTCGTCGGCCCAGCCGCCTTCCGCCGCGCCAACGTCCACGTCCATATTGGGGTCGACCTCCAATGTGGGCATGTTCGTGGCCTTCTTCATCGAAGCGTTCTCGAAGAAGCCCTAAAAAATGATTAAAACATTCAAACATCGCACGTATTTTAGTATCGCGCCGCATACCCGACTGACGGTTAACAACGGCCAGTTATTTTCGGCCTCCTGAACCGGAGGCGGTGGCCTGAGGAACTTCGCGTTGGGCAAAATATCCGGCACCGGTTTGTCCCCGAAGGTTTCCTTCAACTCCTCCGCCTCCTCGGCCATGCCATGCGTGGCGGCCGTGAGGTAAGCCAGCGAATTCAGATTCGCCCCCTTCAAGATCTTCACCCGCTCGGCGACGTCGCCGAGCAACAACGCGCCGTGATATTGGGCGGAGCGCTCCTTCCTAATCTCGGCGATCTTGGTCATCTTCTTCAGCTTTTCCAGATTGCCGGTGATCAAGTAGAGGAAGGACAGCTTGTCGAAGCTCTTCGTGCGTTGGTAACACATCTCGACCACCTGATGGTTGCCCTGCATCAGCGCCGCCTCCGCCAACTTCTCCCAGCACGCCGGACTGTTCAAGGACTTGGCGGCTTCCAGCGCGATCTCGATGTTGCCGCACTCCAGCGCCAGGGCGAAGATGGTCTTGTCGTCCTTCACGAAGTGCAGCGCGACCTCGGGGTAGCCTTTCTTCTGGAGGTACGAGATGATCGCCTGGCCGACGAGACGGGAATTGCGCACGATGTACAGCACCTCTTCGTAATCGTGGTTGACCAGCGCCAGCTTGAACTTGTACTCGGTGGGATCGATGGTGAGCACGCGCGGCCGACATTCGCGATCCAAACAGAAGAGGCTGTTGCCCTTGACGCGCGTGATGTAAATGGGCAAGTCCAATGTCCGGATGATGCCGTTATCTCTGCGTGAAGAAATGTAACATAAAACATAGAATAGAATCCAAGCGTGACATCATCGACCCACCCGTTGTTGAGCACGTATTTGATGTGATTGCTGGTCGTGTAGATGAAGACGCCGGAGTCGTCCCACGCGCCCGACTTGACTTTAATGCTCTCGTAGATGGAGCAGAGCTGCTCCAGCTTGCGGTTGCAGATCGTCACGTAGTGCTTGGAGAGCAGGGCCACGTGCGACATGTCCGCGGACCACACAACGTACCTGCACCGGACGACTTTCACTGAAAAACCGACGCAACGCATGAATCACATTCGCGGCCATATAATCCGACGATAAATCACTCGCGCCGCCTAAACGTTACGATCAAACTTTAAGCTGCGCAGATAAACCACACGAACGACGTTGCGCAACCGTTCAAGCCACTCACGTTGCGCCAGCGTCCTCCTCTGCTGCACGTCGAACAGCGTGACGTGATCCACGTCCCTGAGGAGCAGCATGCCGGTGCCCGCGTAGAAAATCTCGTCGCAGTTCGGCGTCTGCACCTTCTTGGTGGTCTCGTTCTTCAGGTTCTTGATGCTCAGCTGCATGTTCCTGTCCAAGACGGCGAACCTGTTGCGCGCCACCCAGACGGCGGTGTTGCCCGGCGAGCGCTTGTTGTCCATCTCGCCGAAGGACTCGCCCTCGTGCTCCTTGGGTATGGTGTACAGGTCGTAGTTGTTGCCGTCGACGTTGCTCGAGCGGATCGAGAGGAGGACGGCGTTTTCGGCCGGATTGAAGGACATGCTGTAGATGGGATTCTTGCCGCCGCCGCGCAGCGGCATGACGGGCACGTCCTTCGAGGTGGTGAAGTCCAGCTTGCGCACGTAGCGCTCCTTGACGTAGTAGAGCATGTTGCCGTGCACGGTGTGCGCGGGCCGCTCACGCTCCAGCTTGAAGATGATCATGCCGGTGTCGTGCCCGGCGGCGAACAGATTCAGGCTCGGATGCGAGGTGAGCACCCAGAAGCGGTCGTTCTCGCGACGGAAGGTGTGCAGGCAGGTGCGCTTCGACATGTCCCAGATGCGGATGCTGCGATCTTCGCCGTTGGACAGCAGCAGCTCCTGCCTGGGATGGAAGAGGACGCAGGAGACGTTGTTGTAGTGGCCGCGGCAGGTGTCCACCTCCCAGGCCTTGGAGTCGTTCATGCGCCACAGCTTCACCTGCCTGTCGTCAGCGCCGGAGGCGATCAGCGGCAACGAGGGATGGAAGCACGCCCAATTCACGCCCCTGTCGTGTCCCTCCAGGACGTGCTTGACGACGGCGTCGGCCTGTCCGAAGAGGTCGGTGCTGCCGGGATTCTTCAGGTGCTCCTCCAAGCCGCCGGGTCCGGGCGCGACGTTCTTCTTCCTCAGACCGGAGATGTCCCACACGCGCACGGTTTGATCTAGCGAGGCGCTGACGAGCAGGTCCTCCGACGGATGGAAGAGCGCCGCCATCACGTAATGATTGTGCCCCGTGAGCACGCAGATGCTAGCGCGCGACTGCCAGTTCCAGATGCGGATGGTCTGGTCGTCGGAGGCGGAGACGATCCACGGATACTCGTGATGAAACACCGTCGTCCGGATGTAGTCCAGATGGCCGAGCAGCGTGAAGATGCAGCGCTTCAGCTTGTA
>JAODGE020004301.1:0-41122 GCA_027574965.2 Ecitophya simulans
GGAAGGGCGCGGTTGCCCGCTCGTTGTTGTCTCAGGACTAGCATCAATTGGAGTTACACGCGCCACCGCAGCGCCACGTTGACGTCCCTTATTACGGGTTCATCGGGGATTCGGTGGATACCAGCACCTCTCGGCAGGCGCGGACGTCAGGGGTGGTAGGAGGTCGCTTGCCTCCCTCGCATCACTATTTTGGACTTCTTTCTGCTGAAAGGCCCTCTACGCTTCTTCTAGGTGCCTCTGCCCGTATTGCTTTGGCTGCTCATTGCAATCAACAGCCCTCCTCAACGACGGGTAAACGAGTCCCTGTGGGTATAGCGGGTGAAACCCCTTCACCTGTGCCAATAGACGAATACTGTCGCTATGTTGTCTCTGCGGAAGCAGCGGAGGCAGTCGCCAAGGTGGAGGTGGAGGAGGGGGCGGGGGCTCCTTCTGATGCAAACCACTTGCTGCCCTCTCCACGACCCAACAGCGGACAGGAAACCCACCTACCTCATACGGACGACCCAGACCACTCCGCTTCTACCTCCCCAGCAACCGCAGCATCCATGGCACCAGCGTCATCGATTGCGGGAGGGCGTCCATCCGTGGTGTCACCGGCGACGACCACGATCATGACCACGACCGCCACCACTGCCGCGAAGCGTCCCTCTCGAGTGCGAGACTTGCTACCTACCAAGAAGGAAACACTCCCAGTGACGAAAGGAGCGGAGCACCCACCCGAGTTTGTGAACGTGCGTGGCCCTGATGACCTCAGTGTCGCCTTGAAAGACGCTCCACACGCCTACTTTGGAGCGTCCCCGATACCTGTGAAGACCCTGGACCCAAGCAACACCGGCACCCAAGGCACCTCGGCAGCCAGTCCTACGCTTTCCACCAGCATCGCCGCCACTGCTCGACGCTTTTCGAGTGCGCAGAGCCCCAAGCACGTCTCTGGGAAGCAGCACGCCAACGTACGGCCCACGCGCAACACCGGGATGCTATCCATTGAAGCCAGTCATCTGGTTCCACAGTTTGATACGGAGAAGGACCGCAGACGACCTGCGAGAACACGTCGGCGTACGAATCTGCAATTAGAGGAGAAAGCGGAGCCTATTGGTGGGGATCGGGTGTACTACCGCATCCCAGCCCGGGATGCGGGCCAGTCAGAGACGCTGGTGAAGAGTCCGTTGGAATCACGGCCCCCAACGTCAACAGCAGCAGTAGAGAAGCATCAGGGTTCGTCCCGTGTGGGTGGGGCCCCGCAGGATTCCCGTGGCGGAGTCGCTCAGCGAAGGCGGGAGGCCCAGCTAAGGGAGCAGCGCGAGCATGAGCAGCTATTTGTTCTTGTTGAACCCCAGACCGAGGAGGTGAAGGAGCAGCTGAAGAGACAGCTCGAGATAGTCCCGGAACCGGGTGTGGTTCTGCAGCTGGCGCCCACTAGCATGGCAGCATCTCAGAGAGGTGCCCCTGCTGGGGGCCGCCCGGGAAGACGTAAGGACGAGCAACTGGTTGTTGCCGATGGAGGCGCGTTTGTCATTCCCGAAGACAAGCACAAGTGGACGGACTATAAATCGAAGAGTGAATCACGAAGTCGGCAAGGCTCAGCTGCGAGTAAGAGGTCCAATGCCCCTTTAGCTGCAGGACCAAAGACACTCACCACCACATCCGCGCGAGGCGGAGCCAGTACGCACGCACAGAGCGCACCGCAGCGCCCTGCTCCGCCGGTAATTGCACCGCCCCCTGAGAAAAGGAAACCCATCATCACAAAGAAAGCCGTCAGCAGCACCGCGGCGAGCGCGACACAACCGCATGGGGCTCCTCCACCACCGGGGCATTGGATCGCCGCCGCGAGTCGTGTCGCACCAAATGACAGTCGGTTACCACGACTACCACTTGCGGCAGAGTATTCTGGAAGCCAGATAGCAGCAACCTCAACGAAGCAATTCGGTGGCGGCCACGCAGCAACTGCCAACAGAGCCCAGCAAGACAAGCTCCGATTGCTCACCTCTGCCATTCAGTCTGGATCTTCGAGATAGTGTGGTTTCCTTTTCGCGCCATTCGTCCTTCCCCCTTCCCCCAAGCCATACGATGGCTACGTGCGATACATTCTGTTAACGTGTCATGGGTGTTGTACCAGGTGTTGTGGTTCGGAGGCATCGCCTTTGGTTGCTGTCGTGATTCGCTGTGTGTATGTGTGTGCCATGTTGAGGTTGTTGTTGTTTGGAGTGAACTACCCAATCCATGGCTGTTCTCGGATGTACAGCTATCCATTTTGTTCACACCACTTTTTGTCATTTTCATGTAGATTAGATGTTGCTAGCGGGGGTGGGTAGGGGGGGGGGGACAATGATCTATTCACGTCTGTTGGTTTTCCCGTCCTCTTTTCCTCTTGTTACCATTTTTTTTAATGGGAAAAAGGGGGAGAGAAAGCAACGCGATGTAGTTAGAGAACTGTATATTGGTTGTTTTGCTGTACATTTTACGGGTATTGCAGCAGATACAGAATGACGCGCTATTACGCAGCAATGAGGACGTACAAAAGAGAAGTTTGCGGGGGGTGACTTCTCGCATCAGTGGTGGTGATGTAAGAAACGTTCTAATCATAAGTGCATATCCGAAAGCCCTCCTTCTACCAATCCGGCTGCTCTAACAGTGTGCGATCGGAGAGGCACGGTGCTGCGTATCGCTGTCCTTACGTGTGCTT
Organism: Ecitophya simulans; assembly: GCA_027574965.2. Taxonomy (NCBI): domain Eukaryota; kingdom Metazoa; phylum Arthropoda; class Insecta; order Coleoptera; family Staphylinidae; genus Ecitophya; species Ecitophya simulans. Next base: position 2,684 of record JAODGE020004301.1, read on the forward strand.
TGTCTCCCTTTTTTAAAACAATCCACTGCCTTCCTTCACGCGCTTATTCGCATTGGTACTCTCTTTCTATCCAAGGAACAGTGCACAGTGCTGCCGTACAGAAAAGATAAATACGTTCAACCGGCCCGATAGCAGCCCGCTGCAACAGAAGTCATGGTGCAGCGGAAGGCAGCTAGAGGGCGCGATGAGGCCAAGCCCAAGGGTAAGAGACGAGGACACAACGTACAGCAGCCCGGTGTCCTCATGACGAACAACCCGCTTATACCTCCAGAGCTTGACGAGGACATTGACGACGATTTGGCTTTCAACAGTGAGGACGAACGTCTCTACGGTCACTTGTTTGAGAATAAAAAGCAGTCTCAGTCACTGCAGTCGTCAAGGAAACAAGGAGGAAAGAAGCGATTAAATAGAGCCGCCTATAGCGATAGCGATGAGGATGACGATGGCTTCACTGGGAAGATGCACGCCATCAGCAAGACTGAGCGAGGGAAGAAGAAGGGTAAGGACAGTGATGAGAACGACAACCTCTATAACTATCATGAGGACGGACAGAGTAGCGACGACGGGGAGGACTACATCGACCTAAGTGACATGCTCGACATGAGCATGAAGACAGAAAAGGCAGAGAAGAAGTCGATGCGACGAAAGGCCACTGCAACCGCAGAGGATGGCCACGCCATCTCAAAGAAACGACGGGGCGGCGTGGCTACCACTGTTCCAGAGTCCCTCTACGGAGCAGCCCTCGCTGATTCCGATAGCGGCAGCGCACACACGTTTGGTGCCGCCATGCGCGAATTTGTCAGCACGCAAACCGGCAACGTGGCTGAGGCGGCCGTCAAGTCCCGGCTAGAGCGGTCGCTGAAAAATAAGCGTAACCTTCTAAGTGTCGACACGGACGAGAAGACGAAGACGCGCCTCACGCGCAAGGAGGTGCGTTCCGTAGTGGACGAGGACTTGCAAAAGTACAAGACACTCCTGCGTGAGATGAGTGATGCGAAGCATCTGCAGTTCCCTCTCACAGCACCGATGAGCAATCCCACCCCGTCCTCTATTGGTGGCATTGTCTCTGCTGCACAGAGCAATCTACGGGCGCCCGATGCCGCCACGTCAAAGCAGCAGCAAAGGACATCCGCAAGTGCACTGGCGAGTAAGATGGACTCACTACTGAGCAGCGCTGGCCTGTCAGCGCCGAGACACGGAAACGCATCAGACGAGCGAGGATCATCGACGCTGGGCGATCATGTGCAATTTGATAGCGGCAACAACGACGACGGTGACGATAATGGCGAAAACCGACGGCACGGCAGGAGAGATGAGACGGATGACGACAATGTACCGAGCACCGGCTATATGGCCAAGCTTAAGGCCATGCTCGCAAGCGAGAACAGTCGGAGGAAGCGATTTAACAAGATCAAGAGCAAAACCTACAGGCGAATTCTCCGCAAGGAGAAGGAGCGGGAGAAGGAGCGCCGGCAGAAAGCGTTTGAGCTACTCCACCCTGAACTCGCACGGAAGCGTCTGGCTGAGAAGCTACTCAAGGCGCGAATTGAGGAGCGTGTGACGCAGAAACACAGGAACACTAGTGCGTGGGTCAAGCATGCGAAGAGGTTTGTCAGCTTCGATGATAACGCGAAGGATGCGGTGAACGAGCAGTTGTCACTCCACCAAAAGTTGATGCGGAAGATGGATCAAGATGCTGGGGAAGACGACTATGAGCGATACGCAGGCGACGGCAATGAAAGCGAGATCTCTAGTGAAGAAGACCGTGTTGTGGATCAGCTTCTGCAGGCATCCGCGGAGGAGCAGGCCACTGGCCAGTTGGCAGACCGGAAAGCGCTGACGAGTGCGTTGTGGAGAGCAGCGGCGGATGGTAGTGACGGTGCGGGCGGAGATGATACTGAAAAGGGAGGCGTCATTGCGAAGGCTCGGGCTGAGCTGAAGGAGATGAAGTTCATGAAAGCTGCCAAGGATCGTGAGGAGAAGGAGTACGCGGAGCAGATGAATGATCTCATGGAGGACATTCGCCGTTATCAAAATTCTACTGATGACGATGACAAGGAACGCCATGGGGCTTTATCTTCACTTAGCAACGGTGCGGAAAAGATAACCAACACCTCCACACTTGGGAGGAAGCAGTTTACTCAGAAAGCGTCTGGGAGCCTCGAAGTTATCCAACTGAAGAAGCAAAAGGGGCCCTTTGCTGCTGCGATGACAGATGAGCACCCCAGCGTATCTTCTGGGAATGACGAGGCTGAAGACAGTGACAGCAATGGTAGTGAGGCCGAAGCGAGGCGGAATGGGAATAATAGTAATCTGGAGGGCTCAGTCCGGGAAACCCCTGATGCGGCCTCCACCACTATGCCCGCGAATAAGAAGTCTCTGCAATCACAGACTTCACGGAAGAAGACGACGGCGACTCCCACCTTTGCTGCTGACCGATTGTCTCGTGGAAAGAAGAGCAAAGGTGAGTCGGGGCCATCCTCCCTGTCCTCATCCTCCACACGCATCACAATACTGCCAGCAAGTGCGAAGCGTGTACGTGAGCATCCTGACACAGACAAGGAAGAAGACGAGGAAGGGCCGTCCACAAATGGTGATGACGAGCTACCGCACGACTCCGACAGCGGCGACAATGATGATCTACAGCTGCACCAGGAGTACCTAATCTCTCGCGCATTCGCTCACGATGACGTGGATGAGGAATTCCTTCAGGAGAAGCAGGCGCAGGTGCAGACCATCTTGAAGCCGGAGGACAAGAACATGTCTCTCCCTGGATGGGGTGAATGGGGCGGAGAAAACCCTAATCTGAATAAACGTCACCGTGAGAAGCTGGAGCACTCCACCTTACAAAGAGAAATTGAGAAGACTTTCCTTATGAAGAGTCGAGCTGACGCCTCCCTCGATCACGTCATCATCAATCACGACGGAGTTGATCTGGTACCGGATCGCATGACGCTTCATATGGTACCACGCCCCTTCTCTAACCCACAGGAGTTTGCCCGCTCGATGCGCCAGCCAGTAGGACCAGAATGGAGCTCAGCGCTCTCATTCAAGGAGGGCGTGCAGCCCCGCATTGAGGTACGGCAGGGCCACACTGTTGTCCCACTTGACCTCTCATTGCGCCAGAAGAAGAATAAGACAAAGAGGAGGAAGCTTGAGCAGAAGTAATCATTCGTTTAACAGAGAGATTAATGGTTGGAAGTGAACTTTACGCGTCTGTCTGAGCGTTGTGTCTGCTTTGTGCGTGTGCACGTGACGCGCGTGTTGGAAGCTCGATCATCTCTGTTGCTATTGCCCCGCCATGCCTTTCAGATTTGCAAACGTTGGAATAGCAACAGTCGGGAAAGAGAACAAGGATCCACACTCTCACAGAATACGAAAAATATAGATCACGAGAGGGTGAATCCCCGAGTATGAACGACATTACGCGGGGAATAATAATAAAGAACGCTAAGTCATAAGTGCACATATATATATATATATGTTTGTACGTATATATGTAACATGCCATTAATGTCTTTCTCGAGAGAGAGAGTTGTCAGTGCTCTTAACGGTAAATAATAGTTCCATTACTAATGTTAATTTACAAGAATAGGATCGAAAGTACTCAAGTGTGTGAGTGTGGGTGTGGGTGTGTTTCTTAGTTTGGTACGGATTACGTAGATGGATGTGCACATGTGCAGGTGTGACAGTTTCTTATGCATCAACTCTGTTGTCCCTTTTTTTCTTATGTTTTCCTGTTGTTGATTTTGCTATTCCCTTGATAGTGAGCAAAAAGGGGGGGTAATACAAAAGGAGCAAGTACTCACAAAGAAAACACCGAAAAAAAGAAGCAACTCAAAAAGAGCGGAACGTAGGTTTACATAGCTTTACTCCGGAAGGAATCATCATCGTCATCATCATCATCATCATCACACACACACACACAAGGTGAGCAACAGTGTGCTGATAGATACAAGGCAACCATTTTTGGTCTACACTGTAGAGAAGGGAATCTTGTAGTTTTTTTTTTTTGCATCTTCTCTCTTTTCCTGTCTTGTGGTCGTACCTCTACAAATAGGTTTCAGTAGCTGTACCCCTACACCTCTGAGTAAGCAAGGCAATCGAGGGAAGCTGTAAACTGTGGGCCTTCCTCTTCAGGGATAATAATCAGAATTCACTCATTTTAATAGCTGTTTTCGAACTGATTTCTCAGGCGTAGAAAGGAGTGGATACTTTCCATAAATCAGTGAGTGATATATATATATATATATCTTTGGGGAGGCGTTTTCATTTTCATTACAGTATAGGAACCTGCATAGTGCACTAGGACACAACACAAACCTTTTTCCTCCTTCCCTTTTTGTGTACCTTGTGTGTGTGTGCCGCGTGTCGCCTGCGCCTGTACATCTTTGTTGTTAGCTTCTAGGTCATCCATGTCCACCACGGTTGAGAGTCAGATCGCATCTGTGCTGTCTGTGCTATCGGAGAATAGCGAGGAGACATCTGGCTGCCCTCTGAGCATCTTTGCTCGCGACCTTCGTAAGCTACTGACACAACAGCAGCAGGCGGAAGGCTCCGTCAACTTGGGTGATGCATTGGCAGAACGTGCCACTGAGCTTGTAAAAGAAGAGGAGCAAATTAATTCGAACAAGGAGATCATTACTCTTACCTATGATAAGCTGCGCGCCGAGTTGACGCGTGTGGAGGCACAGCTGCAAGTACAGGAGCGCCAACTCGTCGAGGTATCTCATCAAAAACGCCTTTGCAAGGCAGCACTGAACATGCTGGTTTCTGGTGATATCCCGTTTTTTGTGACGGATACCGCCCGCGGAGAGTCCTCACTCTACACCGACCATACAAAGCGCAGCGCGGCACAGGTCCATGACGACGGCCGTGACGATGGGGAACTGCAGCCCTCCAAGGCAGCCCCTGAGCCAGTTCCCATGAAGGGCGCAACGTCCACGGCGAGTAGCTCTCAGACGAAGGGCACGCTGTCATCCAAAAACGGCCCGGAGGGTGAGCCAAACTTTCACCCGCCACACCATGCGAATAATCGCGAGAGCAAAGCTCCACGTGACAACGCCAGCGCCCCCACTGCAAGTAGCCGTGTGTGGGAGACGGCAGGGGGTGGCAGCACGCAACGCTTGACCAACAGTGTCAGTGGCACTACCCTGGTAACGATGCTGAAGATCCCAGATGTAAAGGAGAGTGCTCTGCTGAACGGTATCGAAGCCTATGATCAAGACGCTCTCTCACGAAACAATCAGTGGATGGGCGCGGACGCCTATGGAGATGTGCTGACCACTCTACTGGCACTTCTTTCACACCTTCCGCAGCCGCGGCCCCCCGTGCAGCTGGCTGAGCTGCGGGTCCTAGGGCGGGTACTGCAGGCATCGCCAACGAGCAATCAGACCTACAACCGCAACCTGCTGACCATGCTAGAGTCCCTAGTGAAGAAGGGGGACGCAGTGCCCATACTGACAAAGCTACTTAACAGTGTGAACGATGACGTTAAAAGCGAGGTACTGGAGTGCCTTTCACCGCTGGTCTGTGGGTCACACCTGCTGGTAACGGCGGCGTCTAGTAGCACTGTTAGCGCTACCGCGCGAAAGCAGTTCCTCACGCATGGCGGGCTGGATCCTCTCGTGAATATTGTCATGTGCAGCACGTCTGAGGTGGTACTGGAGCGGGCCTTGGTGCTTCTGTGGGGTCTGCTCTCGCGTGATGAGAAATCCGATGCAGTGTACAATGGCGGAAAGTCCGTCCGCTCTCAAGTACGCGAGCTCGGGGGACTGCGAGCTGTCCTGGATTTGCTGTACACGGACTCGCTAGCAATACTGGAGAATGTATGCATGGTGATAGGGTATATCACACGCGAAGACACCTCCAAGAAAGAAATTAGAGAGATTGGCGGATTAGAGAAGATCACTGCCACGCTGAGGCACCCATCGGACTCTATCAAGACGAAGATGGCTGGGGCAGTGTGGAACTGCGCATCCAACCCGGAGAACCGTGCATACCTGTCGCAGCTCGGCGCCATTCCCGCCCTACTGGAGCTCCTGCGCCAAAAATCCGGGCAGAGCGACGACGCAGCGTATGAGTTCGTGCGCGAGAATGCAGCTGGTGCGCTGTGGAACTTGAGTGTCGACGCGGACAACAAGTCACAAATCCTTGACTACGGAGGCGTACCCGTGCTCATTAACGCCCTTTCGTCATCCAATAGTGTTTCAGTGGTGGAGAACGTTTCTGGCACGCTGTGGAACTGCTCTGCCTCAGTCGAGGCGCGACCACTGATCCGCAAGGCTGGAGGCATTCAAGTCCTGCTCTCCCTGCTGAACGACCGAAAGCCACTGGCTGGTACCAGGGCAGCGGCAGCGGTGAACTCCACGATGCCTTTCAGCGAGAAGGTGCTCGACAACGTCGCCGGCACTCTTCGTAACTGTGCCATCAATGATCAGAACAAGCCTGTGATCTGCGAGGCGGGAGGGGTTGAGTTACTGCTGCGGAAAATAAAGGATACTCTGCTGAGCGGTGGGAACGCGGATGGCGGCGCGTCCGTCATGTCCACCAACACTGTAGATAAGATGGCCTCCACGCTTTGGATTCTGACCATTTCACCAGAAATAAAGCACACAGTCCGTTTGGCCGGTGGCATCGAAACCATCACAGACATCTTAGAGCGCTCCTCTCCAGTAATCTCTGCGATTGGTGACCGGAACTCCAAGACGCTGTCTTTGTTTTCCTCAACCAATGGTACCAGCGCATCCACTAAGGCAGCCGCGTCGCTACGCGCGGAGGACTACGCCGCGCAGTATTCCGCAGCCGCCCTCTCCCGCATCCCCTCAACGCAACCGTCATTAATGGTACCGATGAACATCAAGGAGAAGCTGGTTGGTGTGCTCCGCAATTGCAGTACAGTGACAGAAAATAGAGTACCCATGATCGACGCCGGCGTGATCCGCTGCCTGACGGCGGTGGTGATCGATTGCTATTCGTCCCACTCCATCTTTCAGAGCGCAGGGAATCACAAGAACGGAAGTCGTCTACGCGAGCCCTCTGTGCAGCTACAAGAAACTGTGGCGTCAGCGTTATGGTACCTGGCCCGTGATGACAAGGTGGCTCCATGTGAGCAAGGTGGACTGGAGCTGATGTGCATGCTCCTTTCCACACCCCAGCCCCAGTCACCCCAACAGCCGTCAGTGGTACTGGAGCAAGCCGCGGGTGCGTTGTCGTCCATGTCTGTAAACAACGCCGAGAACAGAGATGCCATTCGCACGCACGGCGGCTTGCTGGCTCTCATGCGTCTAGTGGAGACGAAGGCACCTACCGAGTACCCCATTCGGGGGACGGAGGGAGGGAAAAGAGAGGGGGTGTCACATACTTATGTGGTGCTGAACGCACTACTAGCAATTCGCAATTGCACAGTAAATAGCGTGGAGAATCTCAAGTACTGTGGCGAGGTGGCCCAAGAAAGCGGCTTCGCATTCGCGCAGAAACTCCTTTACGTTGTTGAGAATGGCTCTGAGGAGGCTGCTCGTGAGGCCGCGCTCACGGTAAAGATATTCTGCGGCCTACCACACGTTCTCGACTACTTTACAAAGCAGAACGCAAGTCGTGTGATGAGCGCTCTGTCTGAAAGAGCTTCTTCGGATACTGTGAGAAGAGCCGCCGCATCGGCTCTCCAAGCTGTTGCAAAGGGCCAGAAGGCAGCTAAACAGCCGATGACGTGACACGAAAATATGTGTGGCAAAGAGAAAGTTGTAGGAATGGAGGGAGTGGGCGAGGAGGTGGTGTACATACGCAAGTGCACCCCAATGCATTTTATCTGTTGAGTTGACATCGCATTTTGACGTTTTGATTTTTGATTTGTTTTATTATTATTATTTGGTTCTGCAGCGTACCATCGTTTTATTTTACTTTATTCGCTAGCTGAGGATTGCACTCCTTCAGGAATTAGATCGCTCCCATTTCAGGTGTAGCAGTGCTCCTAGGAGAGATGGAAGTGCGGTGGGAAAATGGCGAGGACCTCGAACCTGATCCCCCCCCCCCTCTCTATCACATGCTGTTTTTTTCTATTATTATTGTCGAGGATCGAAAGAGAGATATGTAGCGGATGGAGGGGAACGTGACTACCTATGGTCTGCAAGCACAGTCCTTCGTTGTTGTCCCACAACTTCTACCTGTACACTACTCCAGCCTGTACTTTGCCAGTGTGCGTTGGCGTGGATCACGTTGCCATCTTTTTCCCCCTGCAATCCTGTGTCCTATGAAAATGCGTACTGCGGAATATGTGAGTGCGCAAACGCTTGCGTGGGGGGGGCTGGGCTATGCAGAAATGGTGCTGCTGCCTTCATGGATGCTTATAAGGACAACGCGCACACGAAGAAAGAAGTGACAACAGCTAATTGATATCACCAGGGAGTCAGTTGGAGCGCTGGCTAATTGGAGGGAGGGGGCGAGGAACTCCTACTGTTATAGTCGTTATCCAGTTTGTGTATGTATGGGTAGTGTTACTTTCTTTGGCTAGGCATGATTGCACACGGAGACGCTCTAATACCGACACTTTAATCGCACGCTCACACCCAAACATGACGATGTTGTTCGTTGGTTAGACTAACTGCACTAACTTAGCTGTATATATATGCGTAAGTGAGATTGGAAGATATTGTCGTAGCAGCCGCATACGCTCCTTGTTGCGTTGAGCTGTCACCGGAGTGTTTTTTCAATTCTGTACTCCTTTATCTCTCTACTGCTACTACGGTGCTCACGGGGGGGGGCGGTGGTCCATTCACGCCCGCATATGTGCACTGTACAGTCAAATCAAGGAAAAAGGACGGTCAAGGGATAAGAAGTCATAGTATCAGTATCATCAATAACCTAAGCCAACTAAATTTTTTTTCCGCAGGGGGTAGGGCGATTGTTATTAGTTCTTGCAAGCATTGTCCAGCGTAGCGTTACCTTCACACGCGTGCTTCTCTTCGGCGAATTGGTGAAGTGGCACTCTAAGGGCAAGTGCCGCTGGAATTCCCTCCGCAGGTTGTTATGGTAATTGCAAACTGAGTGGCAAGTATCACTTCTCGGCCACCACTGTGCGATTTGCTTTTTTTAAATAATCATGCAGTCCACATCCAAAAAGAACCCCGGGGTTGTTTCTCCGCTGTTCGTGTTCTTGTCTGATGGGGAGAAGCATCGGTTACCCTCCGATGAGTATATTCGCGTAGTGGCTCAGCATATGGGCGGTGACGGCAAAGTAGTACGAGCGGACTTTGCGCTGCACAATCGCGGGGCGCGGCTCTGCCGTCTACTGGACTCCCTCTTAGACGCCGTCGACGCCGATCTTCGATGCAAAGGGGACCCCGTGAATGGGTGCCTTCCACCCGTGACGCTACCCCAGGCAACACAGGAGGGGTGCGAGTGCGTCTTCGCGTACCTCGACCTCGTGCAAACCCGCGTTCCAACACTTATCAGCAAGCCGCTGCGTGCACCACTCGAGGAGCTTGTGCAGTCGTGGGAGATGAAATTTCTAGTAGAGAACTGCTTCGGATCAACAATCGGAAGCGAAGATAGATTCGTGAGCACGATATCCTTCTTGAAGTCCGTCGCGAAAGAGGGCCCCGGCACGATGGACCGCATCTTGGAGGTGGCGATGATTAGCGACTTCTTACTCATTGAGTCCCTGCGTGATCTTTGCTGTGCGTTTCTTGCATCTCTTGGACTATCCGCAACCACAGAAAGCGAACTGCTGGAGCTTTGTGGGCTTGATGGCCCCCTTTCAGAAGAGGAAATGGAACCTCTTTACGCCCAATACCCTTTTCTACGCTCACAACCCGACTATTAGTATAGTTGTGTGTGTGCGGTATTTTTTTTTTTCTACGTTTATACATATATATATGTGTGTGTAGTGTGTGTGTCTGTGTGTAAGTATGTTTGCGTGTGTCCATGCTCAGAGAAGAGCTTTTGCGGTCAACATGCACAAGGCTGAGCTACTTCAATGTTGTGTGTTTTTTAGTTGTTATTGTGGCCGCCTTCCCTACAGAAATACCCTCAATCACATGTGTCCTTCCCGGCAGTGGGTTCGTGTCGATCGGACTGTCTTGGAAGTAACACTTTGTTCCAGGCCACTCACGATGCATTTCTCCACAAATAGGGCGTCCCGTCTGTCCTACCTCGCGTCCTTCATTTCGCCTGTTATATATATATATATATATTGGAATATAGAGCGCACAAGGTACTTCCAAGCAATTATTGTAGAGATTTATTTCAAGGCTCACTCAGTTCGGTACCACTTCCCCGTAACGTGCGTTTGTCGGTACTGCCTCGCATATCAGGTGGCACGCTAGGGAGAAAAAAAAAGACGCCCACTGCAGTACCACATCCTTAAGCAACTTTACTGTCCGCGATAACCGTCTTATTGTTTAGGTTACCCGCTACTGGGTCAGTCATTGATATATATATACAAAGTGGTGCTGGGGGTTTGTTGTTTGCTGCGAGTTCATTATCACTCCCTCTCCCTCGGTCGCATTCCCCATCCTTTTTCCTTACTACTGCCATCTCGGGACAGGGACGCTGAGCTCATGGCGGGTCCCCGCAGTCAGCTTGAGTCTCCCGCCTCACTGGACGAGGACTACAATGATCGAAGCAGTACCTCGACGGCCGGGCCTCCGCCCGACTTGGTACAGAACACAGGCCGCTTTGGCCGCCCATCGTGGGCCTTCGCCACCGCGCGGCAGTATAACAGCTCCGCTAGCTCTGTCACTAGCTCATGCAGAACTGGTGGCGACCGCACCGGCAGCTTCCCCGGGGCTCCCCGAAGTAATCGGACGGGGAGCCGCACTGGCCACCACAGTAGGACAATGAGCAGCAACAGTGTGTCTGTCTCCCCAATGGGTAGCAGCTCTCCGCAGCAGGAGTGGGGGCGGTCGTTTCGACTCTTCAGTACTACTCGGCATCTCTCCAGCACATCCACCTCCCGTCAACGCGATGGTGGTGGTGGTAGTAATAATGTGTATCGATCTGCACTGCGCAATCACATGCAGGGCCGCCCGAGCATCACTGGGATTGATAATGAATACAGTGCCAACTATACAGGCGGATCTTCATTCCACTACCAGCGGCAAAGTAGTCTATTCAGCGGCCAGAGCGGAGTGGGTGGCTTCGGTGCTGGGCCCTCCACGTCGCCTGAGATGCGATCGAGCATCATGTTCTCGATCGGCTCTCCATTGATTGGCGCTTTTCCAAATGTGCCCTCCAGCTCCATGTTTACTATACATTACACGTGGTCCCACGGTGCTCCGAGGACGGCGTCCAGCTTAGCCCGCTTCCTTCTGGGGGGTGGCGCAGATGTATTCGAATCCCTGTCACCGGCGCAGAAGGAGCTGCCGCTGCTGCTAAACGCTCTCCGCACAAACCTGGCGCTGAACGGCACGACTATCATTGTTGGTGACAAGCAGCACGCACTGGAAGTGAAGCGAGGAGCGCTCATCGCGGCTGGCGGCTTTTCCAAGGTGTACGCTGGCCTTAACACCGTAAAGGGTGAACTCGTTGCCATCAAGGAAATAAGTATTGACGACGTGGACGACTTCAAGGTACTCCAGGCAGTGGAGCAGGAGTTCGCGCTGCTGAGATCGCTACGACATCCTAACATCGTCCGGTACTCCTTCTTTGAGCACAGCCGCTCACAGAAGGTGTGCCGCATTGTGATGGAGTTGCTTGCCGGGGACTCCACACTTAACCTGCTGCACAAATATGGCCCTTTAACGGAGGTGATTCTGAGGAAACTAGCGCGTCATCTTCTGAGCGCCATCGCCTTCATTCACAAGGAGGGCATCTTCCACCGCGATATCAAGCCAGCCAACATCCTTGTGAATCACCGTGGGGAGGTAAAGCTGTGCGATTTTGGATGCAGCAAGCGCGTGACAGAACTGAGCAAAGCCTCTAGCTGCATTATTGGAACTCCTGCCTATATGGCACCAGAGTTAATTAGAGGCGAGACGAACCACAAGGCAGACATCTGGTCCACCGCATGCACACTGTTTGAGTTGGCAACTGGCATGCTTCCATGGTATCATTCGGGGGTGCGGGATCACTTACCGTTGATGTTTTACATCACGACAACCTCCGAGACTCCGCTAGTTTTACCAGTGCACGACAACGCAAAAGAGTTCTCCCCCGAGTTCATGAACTTTATGGAGTTGTGCTTCACACGGGATGTGCGATCACGACCAGAGGCCAGTGAGCTCCTGAAACACCCGTGGCTTAACGGCCGGAGGTTGGCTGCCTCCCCAATGCCGTGCTCCATGAGCTGCACTTCGTTACAGGGTCAGGGTAACCCCACCACCGGGACACCGCTGGCAGCAACCGCAGATGCCGTGCAGGCCGTGGCACCACAGTCACCGGAATCTAAAACCGCACCTGGAGGTGGTGGTGGCACGCCCTCTCTCATGTTAGATAGGAACGAGAGACTGAGCAACGGCACAGACAGTGCTACCTGCACGCCGCCGTCGTCGTCGCCTCTGCATGTAGACGATGAATCGGTTTGCCAGCAGGAGCTGGAGGAGGTGGCTGCTGCCATTGCCATTGACCTGTGTAACACACTCATGAATGCTCATGATCCCATTGCCCGCAACTGGGAGAGGCGCTTCGTCGACGCTGGTAGCAACAATCATAATGGCACCACTGCCATGAGCGACACGAGCACATCGACCCTCTCCCCCTCACTGGGGCAGCGTAGGACAACCAGCACCAGCATTGGTGACTTCTTTTCACCTAGCACTTCCCCTGAGCACTCCATCCTGCATGATAACTTTTACTACACCCAGATTCCACTTGGGGCCTCTGCGGGTAACTTTGTGCTGCCCACCGACCTCCCTGAGGCACCACTGCAGCAGTACCTCCGCATCAACGAGAGCGGCAATTTAGACTTTGCAACACTCCCTGATGAAGACTCCGAGGGGCAGAGTGATGCAACCGTGCGGCGACAGCAAAGCGTCGACAGCGGCATGTTCGCACTGAGCTACAGCAACAGGATGCTGCTTTCTCCTGCCCGGAGCAATTCGTTCACGCCAGGCAACCTCATGCCCTCCTCCGCCAACGTGGCGAATGCCACTCCGAATGGGTGTTTCCCCTCTCCAAACTCACCCATCGGGTTGGCCACAGGATCAGGCTCGCGCAGTGAGTCGCCGTACCGGCACTCTGTGGTACTCAGCGTCCCGCCGTCAGCGCCGGCTGTGTGTCACCGCCCTACACCGCCCTCATCCTCGTACGGCAACGCGGCCTTCCACTCGGTGCACCAGCTCCAGCAACACCGGAAGAACAGTTCACCACAGCCAGCGTCGCACGAATCGAGTGTCCGCGAGGATGAGCGCACGCCAGTGTCGCCGTTATCTGTCTCGACTCAGCACAGTTCATCAGTCAAGCATATGCAGCAAAGGCCAAAACCTCAGGCAGATGGGAAGCTGCACATGTCTTTTGTGGTGAACACTGCACCAGGTCAAGAAGTCAACGTGAAGCTGGACGTCGACGTCAACGATGTGCACTGCAGGATGGTGGACAACCGGCCCAACTATCTCGTCGCCATGACAGATGGCATCCGGGAGCAGATCACATCGAAGATAAAGGAGGTGTCCGCTCAAAGCGCCGCAGCGTCACCTGTGCGTAGCCCTCTGGGGCACAGCATGCGCGCGGGCGGCAGCGGCGTGTCGTCCTGCGTCTCACCCGCTGGCGACCCGCCGCTGAGTTTGCACACTGGAAGGAATTACCGCGGCCATACCCCACCATTTCGGTCATCGCAGATGCCAGCCTCCCACCTGTCTTTTGTCAGCCTATCGCAGAGCCCCGGTGAGTCCGCTGACGGGGGTCCACCACCACCGTCACTGCTCGCGGCCACTGCCTCGTCGTCCACATCGAGGGCCTCCACACCAGCACTCAGCTCCCCTGCTGGAGGCCAGCAAGCAACCACAAGCATCCTCACCCCACGCATTTCCCCGCATAAAGGCGTGAAGAAACAGAAGTAATGACTGCTGATTGCTCCACCACTGGGCGGTGAGCAGTGTTGGCGTGAGAAATCTTAATGTGGTCCACCAGCCAGTCGAGGTCGACGTGGGTGTGTGCGCCAGTGTGTATGTGCCTACGTGGATGCGTGCGCTAGTTGTTTCTTCGTCCCTTGTACTTATTTGCTTTACTTCCCCCCTTCTCTTCAAAGCACCATACAGATGCGTCACTTTTCAGCTGCTTCTGCTGCTGTGGTGGTGCGCGGGTGTGTACACACAATAACAGGACTGAAGGATGTATATACGTACGCTAGTGGGAGGAGGAGGGGGGGCAATTGCTAGTAATGAATGGCTCTAGCGGCTGCATGGCAGCACTCTCTCTCTCTCATGCACACGCACATGCATATATATATATATATATATATGTACCTTTTTTTGTTGCCATTTGTGCTCTTATGCACTGTTGATCATCCGTATAGTTTGGGATTCTCAAATCTATATGGCTGGTATTGCCTGTAGGCAAAGAAGGGTAGTACGTTTAGAGAAATAAGGTGCAGTAGCGCTCGAGCAAACGGAAGCTCCTTCTGTGGATCATTGTGGTATGTGTGTAGTAACGTGCGAACCAGCGCGACGCAAATGTATGCTTTTCAATTAGGCATCCCCCCTCCCACCCCATCTCTCGTTCCGAAGTCATCGCAGCCACCTCTCAACTATATATATGCATATATTTATGCTGCATACCTCATGCTATTATGGTGGATCGCACGTGCTGAAATGGTAACAGCTCTCACTTACCTCCATCTCTCTCTTTTCTACCACATACATAGAGGAGCGCGTAGGAGCGACACTGCGCAGCAGAATGATGGAGTCCCTTATCGCAGGAGCCACTGCTGGCCTCTTAGTGGACCTCAGCTTATACCCAATTGACACGGTTAAAACTCGGATACAGTCAAAGGAGGGATTCCTCGCAGCTGGCGGGTTCAAGGGAGTGTACAAGGGCCTCAGTGCTGTCGCGATTGGATCAGTTCCGGGTGGAGCGACCTTCTTCTTGACGTACGATGGAGTAAAGAAAACGCTGTTCAATCGCTTCGGGCTACGGATCGGTGAAAATGCGACTGTGGATTTTAATGGTACTGCATTTACCTGCCAGGCAGCGGCAGCGATGTGTGGTGAATCGGCGGCATGCCTTATCCGGGTTCCTGTTGAGATGGTCAAGCAAAACATGCAGGTGGGTAACCACAGCAGTGTCTTGTCCGCACTGCGAAGCATAACGAACGGCGGAGATACTGGTGCGCAGGCTGTTCGAGTGCGTGCGCTGAATAGACTGTTCACTGGCATGCCAATTATGCTGCTGCGGGAGCTTCCCTTCTCAGTGATCCAAATGTCGCTCTACGAACTTCTGAAGTACCGAGCTAGAGGAAATGAAGCACTGCAGCCATACTACTATGTTCTGCTCCCTTTCTGTGGGGCGGTTAGTGGTGGGTGCGCTGCGTTCGCGACAACGCCTTTGGATGTCGTAAAGACTAGAATTATGCTGGAGAAAAGACAAGTTGGCGCAAGTAGCATCTCCTCTGTTGTGCGTGACATTGTCGCTGAGCCGCCGCGCCCTGGTGACCGCTTTGGGATGTGCCAGAAGTTTTTTCGGGGGGCAGGGACGAGGGTGGTCTGGATCTCATTAGGTGGCAGCATTTTCTTCGGAACTTACGAATTTGTGAAGAAGACTATGGGTGCTGCCAACTCGTAGTCCAACGATGACGATCCCTCCCCCCCCCCCTCCCTTATTGCAGGAACTGTGTAATCTCTTGGATTGCCTTGCTGATCATATCCCTATCTGTTTGTTTTTCTTTGCACTACTCATGGTGCCCACTCTTCTGGGGCGTCGTCAACAACAACAAAAAGAAAGTAACCAGCGCAAACACACTCATGCATGCACCCCTGCATCGGGGTAATGAGTAGACGAATGTGACTTGGAAACGTTGTGGCACATTTTTGCGTCGGTGTGCGTCCTTTTTTCCTGAATATTTTCTCTTTTCCCCCACTCACTAAACTGCGGTAACGCGTGCTTTGTAATAAAAAATTGATTACGTGTATGTCAGTGCAAGTTTGCTTGCTGCGTAGTATCAACGCTTGTGTGATACTCTAGCTACTTGCTATAGCACATAGCATGCTCCACCGGTAGCACTTTTCCATGCTACCGAGGCCCCTCTTATTGTTAAGTGGTCTTGCCGTGCATGTTCATGCCGAGCCTCCCCTCAATTTTCCTCTGGTTGCTTCTTTTATTTATTATTATTATTGCAATTATTCATTTTTCCTACTCTCTACGATATTTTTACGCGGGCCACGCTCCCTCGCTTGTGTGAGTTCGCTGTACGCTTCTGACCCGACACGTAAGTACCCGTTGTTATCAAAGAAAGTACTTATATAAAAATATATATTATTATTATTATTATTATTATTATTATTATATATATATATATATATATAAACGAAAGTAAATTGGTCTCCAGCTGCTGGCAAGCGTACCACCGCAATTATTTACAAGATTGCTGTGACGTTTGCTCGTAGCTACACACAAAGAAGCAAACTTTAAAAAAAGGCACAAACAAAGGAGAACAAACAACAAGTATAGCGATAGATAGATTCCTACAACACGAAGGTTCGGAAGAAAGTCTGATTCAGGTCGGAGGGGGGGCACGCAGGGGGAGGGGAAGGGACTGTACTACCTCCAGTGGGATACGTTTACATATATATATATATATATATATATATATATATATTGGTGGAGTTGATTTGTACTGAGAATGTCTGGGCCACTACTTAAATATGCAGTGCGGCCACAAACACCCCCAGCAGTGCGTCCTGGTGTGTCTAGAAAAACTATTATCCTTGATTTGGACTCGACCCTAATCTTCACTTTTTTATCCGAGCCAGATATGACTCATGGAGACGACTCTTGGTTCGTATTTTCGAGCTCCGACGCGGAGGAAACTGAGGCACAGTACTATGTATTAATTAGGCCATACGCTCGGACATTTCTTAAGCGATGCCGGGAGCACTATAACGTGGTTTTTTTCACTGCAGCGGAAAAGGAGTATGCAGAACCAATTTTCAAGTTTCTCTGCCCCGAAATCGGAGAAGAGTGCAGATACTATCGAGACTCGTGCGATACTACCCAAAACTATGCCAAGGACCTCAGTCAGCTCCACCAGTTTGCGTTCGACGCGACTCGGGTCTTTCTGTTCGATGACAGAGCCCCACAAAATACAATTCCGCCTGAAAATGGAATGTTTTGTAGCGACTTTGGGCCAGACAACGAGGAGGACGGCAGCCGTGAAAACATAGAGAAACTTCTGGACGACAATGCGCTGGAAGCATTTGCGGACTTGTTTTGTAGTGATCGCTTTCTGAGGGCTGAGGATATCCGTACTCCAATTGCCGAATACCAGATGCTCCTACGTCAACAGCTTGAGTACGGTAATCAATGACACCGTAACAGTGATACCATAGTTTTCCACCTAGCATTCGTGTTCCCGTTTACGTTTTTTTAGAGAGCATTCTGCCATTTGCGGCCGTTTTCCTCCTCTTTTTTTGTTCCAATCCTATCTCTCCTCCAATGTTCTGTTCCCCCGGAGAAACCGGTGTCACTGCGCCACTGCGCACATATGGTACAAGGAAGAGGATCGAGCCTTCTTCCACTTGTATTTCTACACATGCTAAATTCACACCAACAACAAAATAATAAAAAATAGCAGCACGGTACGGTCTCATTGCTGCAGTACTCCTGTGTAGTCATGACCATGGTACAGCTCCATTTGTACTCACAGTGCTCGTGAGGAGGGTGCCATGGGAACCACCGTGGGGGGGGCGGGAGGGCATCTTCTCCTCCACTTCCTCTCTTCCAGTCCCTCCCCCGCCCCCATCGCAATATGTGCTCATTCTCTTTTTAGACTACTTTCAATGAGCAAACCATTCTTGCTGCTTCTTTCCCCCCTATCCCTTTCTCCGTTTCTTTGTCACCCTCCAAAACTTTTTTTTTCGCCGTTGTGCAGTTATTATTACCACTGTGTGTATATATTCATCTCACGTGCTCTTCACGTAATTTATTATTACTATTGCTCGCTTCATCAGCATTTGATAGCAAGAACAGATCGCCAGATAGCACACCGAAGTAGGTGACGAACTTGAGGCGGTTGATGCTTGTGCGCCTACTTTGATTTTTAGCTTGTAGCGTTGCTGTCGTTCTTCTTGGCCTAGACAGTACTACATGTATTTTCAAATCTCAGGCTACCTTTTTACTATATTTTTTTTTCTGTAGTGCATTAACTGCTTTTGTTTTCTTGTGTGTGTGTGTGTGTGCTGATTTTTTTTTTTTGCGTACTCCCACTCCATTGTCAGTGCAGTATCCCAGGATAGCGATATCGTTCTGATTGCTGAGAGTGGTGCAGTGTAAACCGTGATACTGGTGCAGCCTCTTCGCCTTTTTTTTCTAGTAAGTGAAAGCGTAGTGATAAGGAGGAAGAGGGAGGAGGAGGTGGTGGGTGGGTGGGGTGCAAGAAAAGGAGAATATACGATACGCTGCCGATGGAATTTCTTCTGCTAGTGAACAGCCAAGGCCAGACCAGGCTCTCCGAGTATCTTGGGTTTAAAACAGTAGAGGAAAAACGAATCTTGGAAAGTGATGTGGTTCGGAAGTGTCTCCAGCGAAAGGACACGGAATGTAATGTTGTGGAGCACCTAGGCTACAAGCTAGTGTATCGGCGTTACGCTTCGCTTTTTTTTATTGCTGGCGTAGCGAACCCCCGTGCACACAACGAAATGAGTATACTGACGTCTGATAATGAGTTGGCTATCCTCGAGTTTATTCAGCTGGTGGTAGAGACCCTTGACGCATATTTTGAAACTGCCTGCGAGCTCGACATCATGTTCAACATTGAGAAGGTTCACTTTATGCTTGAGGAACTGATAGCAAATGGGAGCATTGGTGAAACCTGCTTTTCAAAAGTTATAGACCCCTTAATTGCCGCTGATGAAATTCAACGAGAGCAGCATCACTAGGGGATGGAAAGAAATCATGATAGCCATAGGGTACTTTCCACTGAGCGTAGGTTGCAACTATCCTACCCTCTAGTTGACCGTCTCTAAGTGTGCTATTTTCTCTTCTCTCTGTCGTTGCTGTTTAATCGCTCACATGTGCAGGTACATAGTCTCTCTCTTTCTCCTTGTGCCCGTTGGCCGCTTCTGTATAGTTGAAATGTATTTGTTTGGGGTCGTTCTGGTACTCTCTTCAACTGATACACTGCGGCCGGGACTGTAGTTAGTCGCAGCCTACACAGCATGTTCGCTTGTTGCTATTCAAAACATGCTTCTTCGGAGTATGGACATATGCACGTGTATCAAACTGCTCCCCTACCTCCCCCTTTATCGCGCTCTCAAGGTTTTCTATAATATATTATTGTTGCTCTGCAGCACGTTGAGATCTTCCACACAGACGCACACACACATTATCGGGAACTAGCAGTCCGCTTTTTCAACATCGTAACGTGGCGTATGTGGAGAAGTCAAGACACAATCACTGTGCGTACGCGCAGTGATAAGGCACAGGAGGAGCACGAACGAGAGCTACTAGAGCGCATTGAGAAGGAACACGAAAATCCTTTTCAGAAGGTAACCGATCCTCTTCTCTCCGCCGCCGGCTTCATATACAGCAACGTCCTATACTCCTCGGGAGTTTTGTTTCTAGGGCTCGCCTTCTGGTCGGTGTATCCTTCCTTTGTACGCTTCAGACATGTGCACATTCGCCGGTATCGTCGCAACCAACTGGTCTTCCGACGCGGTTTCTTTGTGACACCTCATATGCCTAAGTGGGATAAAAAATACTTGCAACGCATCTTGGTTCCGCCATCGCCAAGTCGTGATGGAGTATCGATTGACACCATTCTTGCGCGCACAGCTTCAGACGATGCCCCCCTGCACGCTCAGGCGACAGGCACCGATACTGCGTGTGCCTCAACCACGTCTACAGCGATGACACCACGTGCTGAGGAGCCAGCGTCCATACTCACAGCCAAAGACATCGATAGCACTAAATCACTCTACAGCGTCCAGAATCTGGGCTCCTCCACGTCGGCGCACAGCACATTTACATCTGGAGACGCAGAGAAGAGTGAGCGGGAGATAGCAGCGGCTCTCGCAGTGCTCAACAAGCGATACTACCCCGAGAACGGGCAGTATAGCATCGATTCGGACACCCACTTGCAGGTCGGAGACCCCGACATCAGAGAGGAATTACGCGAGATTGTGAAGAAGGCCAAGTCACGGGTGGTGCTCGTTGAGGATAGCACAACAGTGAAGAGTATCCCGCCAGGGTGGGAGGTCTGGTGGGCCTCCGCGCAAGAAGAGAAGAGGCGTCATTTCTGCGTCTTTTGGGCAATGGGCCTTATTTTTGCCCGGATACTGCAGGACTTGCTTGACATGCCCGAAATGCCGGATCTCATCAACTAGCTTCATGATTATGATGTGTTGTGCGTTCTTTTTTTTTGCCGGTTTCATCTGGAGCCCCTCCCCAGCGTCTGAAGGCCCTCTCTCGTGCATGGCCGAGAGAGCGGTTGTACGTGTGCGTATGGATGACTGCACTGCAGGTAAAACCAAAAAAAAGCAGTAGCGCTCTCAAGGAGTAAGACAGAGTGCGTTACGAGGGCGTGCACACTTATGACACCAGATTGGGTATTGAGGGAGTACGATGTGAAAGTGATGGACACCGAAGGTCAGCGCTGAAGCGTGTTGAGGGGGAGGAGGGGGATGTTAGGGCCACTCACCAGCTTAATGTGCCACCCTCCCCCTCCTATTTCCATGCACTCGTTCGTCTCTTAAGTCATTGCAATTACCGGCGTGTTGCTGAGCTCAATTATTATATACATAATCTACTTCTGTGAATGTGTAAACGCGCGCACGTGCACACACACACGTCATCCCTATCTCTTCACACATGTCCCTAAACTCGCAAGCTGATTACCTTCACAAACATGCAGAAGCGACAACGGCAATATTTTAAAAAAACGGTGACACTTCTCCGAAGCTCACATGGCTTTACCATAGTACACACTACTAATGTGCATCGCAGTTGTCATTTCTACTCTTTCATTCCTCTTTTACACTCCTCTTTTTATCATTCGTTATTCGCTTGGTGCTGTTTCTATCAACACCACGTGGCTGCATGTATGCCCTCCTGGACCTCCCTCCTCGTCACTGCTATTTCTGTGCATTGGGGTGCTTGTTGCTCTATATTACTTTTAGCATATAACGCCACAACGAATTTACACGGGTACTCGCTAGGAGAGAGAGACCACTCCTTGATACTCTTTTGTTTCCCATTTTCAAGTGTATTGGCAGGGAGGTGGAAGGTCACACACACACACACACACACACACAAGCGGATAACCGGTAGTTACCACCTCCCGTTTTCATTTTTAAGATGTCCGGAAACAATGAAGACGAGGGATTCCATAAATTCTGGAGTACTCAGCCAGTTCCCCAGTCCGGAAATGAAAATCTTATCGCTGCGGGGCCTATGGAGGCCTTTAAAACCGTAGCGGATATTTCTACTGACACATACCACATCGCGAGTACCTTTGAATGGTGGACACCAGACCTCCAGAAGCCCGAGGAGCTTCGTTCTGTCTACGAACTTCTTCGCGACAACTATGTGGAGGATGATGATAGCATGTTTCGCTTTAACTACTCGCAGGAGTTCATCCAATGGGCACTTACCCCTCCCGGGTATATTCGGGAGTGGCACGTCGCAGTCCGCCGAAAGAGTGATAGCATGCTCCTCGCTTTTATCGCTGGGATTCCCATGACAATGAAGATGGGAACCCCACAGAGCATGAGGGATGCCGCCGCCGCCGAGGCCGCGGAGCGAGGTGTTACTCAGGAAATGTACGAGGAATCTCGTCGCATTTGCGAGATCAACTTTTTGTGTGTGCACAAGCAGCTTCGCGATAAGCGCCTCGCACCTATCCTTATCAAGGAGGTGACGCGCCGCGTGAATCTACATGACATCTGGCAAGCTATCTACACAGCTGGTGTGGTCATCCCGACCCCATTTGCATCTGGGCAGTACTACCATCGTAGCTTGAACCCTGAGAAGTTGGTGGCTATCCGATTCAGTCGCATACCACCTCAGTACGAAAAGTTCCAAAACCCAATGGCCATGCTCAAGCGTGTTTACAAACTCCAAGACAAGCCAAAGACGAAGAATTTGCGGCCAATGGAGGCTGCAGATGTTCCGCAGGTCACGAAGCTGCTGAACGATTACCTGGGACGCTTCGATGTCTCCCCCTGCTTTGACGAAGAGGAGGCTCGTCACTACTTTCTTCCGCGCGGCGGCGTCGTGTGGACATACGTCGTCGCCACTGACAAGCAGGTAACCGACTTCTTTTCCTTCTATTCTCTGCCGTCTACCGTGATCGGAAACAGTAAGTACAACCAGTTGAACGCAGCGTACGTACACTACTATGCGGTGAACACTATCCCTCTCGAACAGCTAATGATGGATTTATTGATTGTAGCACGCAACGAAGGCTTCGACGTCTGCAACCTTGTCGACGTTCTTGATAATCGCTCGTTTGTACAGGAGCTGAAGTTCGGGCCTGGGGATGGTCAGCTACACTACTACTTCTACAACTGGTCATTCCCTAAGATTGACGCACCAAGGATTGGTCTTGTTATGCTGTGATGGGGCGGTACATTATTTCTATTTCTATCGAAAAAAAAAAAGATGGCCTCGGTGGCTCGCTTTAGCAGTATATAATTGGTTCCTTGTTATGATTTAGTGGTTATTCTTCAGTTGTAGCTCACACGACCACCGGATGACAATGCAGGGATACCTTTCTGCTCACTCACGATAGTTTGTGTATGTGGACGTGCTGTGCGCACCAGTGCTCGTGACGTGATGCTAAAGCAATTCAAGCATTGGTGTTACTCATTGTGCAGAGTCAGCCTTGCTGTTTCGCGACACTAACAGCAAACTATAGATGTTCTGCAACGATTCTAAGCGTACACATTACAAGAAAACAGTAGCTAGCGAAGTAGTTTGGCAGGCGAATGTGCACACACACTTATCGTGGTGTGGATAGTAGCGGGATGATGCCTGTAGCTCAATCTACAATGCACAAGAAGTTAGTGCCGGTGTTGAGTTACCTGATGGTCAATAGATTTACCTTTTTTTTTTCTCTGTGTGCCTTGGTGTTTACAGCTGTGGTTGTTGTTACTGTTGTGGATATGTGTTTTTTTTCTAATGAGTGTTAACGGAAAGGGAGGGGTATGGGTGACCCCCTCACTGAATAAGGGAGCAGTGCCTATGCTTATATTTTTTTTCGCTCACAGAAGTTTCTCTCCTCCAAACCTCAGGCCTACAATGTGCTTGAGGCATATGGAGGAAGGGAGGACAGTCCAGATAAGCGAGTGAATTTGTGTCACTGCGATCTTCGCCACTCATACTCTGTGTCGCAAGAATAAGAGAGAACAAAAATAATAATAAAGAGTAATTTCTATGCCGGAGGGCCGACCAGCAGAAGAGGGATTGCCACCACTAAATGAGCGCGTAACGGTGGACGAGCTGCCTACTTACTGTCCCACTGTGGGCGTGTGTGCTACGTCTACTTTTCCCTCTCTCCCTCTCTTTGATTTCTCTTTATTATTATTATTTATGATTGCTATTTCATCTCTGCATGCCACGGTGTACTGGGCTATTAGGCAGTGAGCGCTGCTGGTTTAGGGTCAGTCACAGTGCAGGACGTGAGGCCATCTCTTTAAGTGCTCTCCGTTATAAATATATATATTTGTTTGTTTGACGTATGTAAAGGCGCGCACAGGGGCGTCACTATATGTAGATGCGCGTATCCTTGCTGTAAATGCCTGCCATTACTCCATTAGGACCAAAGCGGAGTCCTATCACTCACTACATTCAATTGTTGAACGCATTCCCCTGTGTTCCGCAGGAACTCGTTTTACGGCAGTATACTGGAAGCTATGGTTTGTCGGATCAGTCACCTGCGTCGCTCGTGGAGGCTGTGTTCCCAGTAACTGGCTTCTCTACGACAGGAGGTTTCACAGAAATTGCTTTGGAAACCCTTAAAAAGAACAAGTCGCTGCGTCACCCACCTGTTCCACGCGAGAATGTGAAGGAGGACATAGCCGCCCGCTTTGCTGACTACGATGCGAACAGCTCAGCAGACAGAGCCCCGCGCGGTGTGGAGAGATTGTTTTCTTTTGCGCGGCGGAGTCGTTCGCGTTTGGTTGCGGTCACTCGGGTCGGGGAAGGCTGCGTTGCGCATAAGGAGTGCACCACCACTCAGATGCAGAGCCTCGATGAATCTCAGCTGGCAGTTGGTTACGACTCTGGAGCGGTTGTGCTGTGGAGCCTGAACCAGTACAAAAGCTTCCTGGAAAGACTTCGGTCTGGTGCAGCAGTGAATGGGACGGAGTGGCCAGTTACGGATTCCGCAGCGGAATCCAAGCCAGCGCTGTACTCCTTCTGCAAGCTGTGGGGGAGTGCACCTCCCCTGGAGGGGATGGAGTTGATGGGCTACCACGTCAATGGAACAATCATGTCACTGGCCTACGACGCCGCTACAGGCGCCATCATCAGCGGAAGTGCTGACGGCTCATTATACCTATGGGATGCACACAATCGCTACCGCAAAGGCAACCACACTGTCCCTGATGAAAAAAGGTCATCTGTGAATGAGTTTGCAGCAGCTGTGCGGTGCCGTCGTCTGATACGTGTCGTTACAAATGCGCACACCGGGCCTGTGAGCAAAATTTCGACGTACGATGGTACCGTGATAAGTGGCGCATCGGATGGGATAGTGAAGCTTTGGCAAAGTGAAAAAAGCGACTCAGCAGTCAATTTGTCAGTTGCGCAAGTAATTTATATGCATGGATGGATCCGATCGATAGAGGTGGCCTTCCCTTATGGAGGGATACAACTAGATGACGTCATCATTACAGACGATTCAGGATACATGGTAGGACTCAAGGCGTACACACCGGAGCAGCAAAAGTACTATGGCATTGTCGTCGAAAGGGCAAATGGGTCACTATCCGTGGGATCGTACCAGCATTCCAGCACCTTGGGGAGCTGCATATCGCCTCTTCTGATCGGATCAAACAGAGATACACTTGCAAATGGTAACGTTGGCGCACAATGCCAGGGTAGGGTGTTCCGTGTGTCACGAGCACATCAGTTCCACAGCGAAGAGGCGATGCGCGTCGTCAGGCTGCGTACGGAGAGCCCAGGCGAGCACACCAACTCGGCGGTTCGTGTCCTGCCACTGCTTAACTACAGTCTTGCGATGTGCATTAGCTACAGCCCACATTTGTGGATCGCAGACTACACGAAGCTGAAGTCTGGCGTCAGGCTATCACACCCACTGCTGACCGCGGACGGGCCGTCTCTGCAAGAAAAGGAGATATCCTCTATTTATAGGCGAGAGCGAGAACGCCGCTCTGTCCTGTTTAGGGAGAAGCACATTCCACGCACCGGTGCTGCTGAGGATCATCTGTTCCCAGGGAACGGGAAAGTACGGAACGGCCATCGAGCTGAGCCACTGCGCTTTATTGATGCCCTGTATATCCCCTGCAGTGACACTCTCATTCTACTCGACAATCGAAATTCCGTTTTTGTGTGGGAAAGGGAGACCAGTACGTTTGTTGCGACAGTGGCCATCGCATCGGCTAGTGAAGACAGCCAGTGCAAGCAGGCCATGGCGCTGCTCCCATGTGGGGCCGTCTATAACGATGAAAAGAAGCACACTAGGGGTGCCTTTGCGGGGTTGGACGACGGGCGCGATTCTGCACACCAGCTGCCCATTCCCTTCTTCGTGGTCTGCGATACCGGCGTTGATTTGTACTGCATCACTCCAACAGTGGATGCCGTCATCGAAATACCCGCTCACACCTGTCCCGTCGCTGGAGTATCCTTCACTGGGCTACCGAGACGGCCGACTTGCAGCACGTGCCAGAGCGACGGCAACAAAACTGCCGACGCCAGTGGTGAGGGTCCAGACATCTCACTACTTGCACAGGAGAACGTCACACGCGTGATATCGGTCTCGGAGGATGGATGCATGAAATGCTGGGGAGAGCAGCTGAGGTACCTGCGACATTACACGGCAAGCGAGGCCAAGGTGGCATCCGGTGCGATTTTGGAGAAGACTACTGCCTTTGCGCGACAAGATATCATCGCAGCAGCGGCCCCACGCTCGCGACGGAATGATAAGGAACAGGCGGCGACGAGTGTGGCGGCACCGAGCGATGTGACCAGCTTCCTTTTTAGCGAGCGCTGGGACGTGGCTCTAACAGGGCATGACAACGGTGACCTTTGCTTCTGGGAGTACTTTGGAGAGCTCGCAGATGTGGTGGCATACAAGCGGCTCCACTCGAACACATTATCAGCACTCGCAGAGGGACGCACAGACGAGTCTGATGAGGTGCTAGTAACTGCTGGGTTTGACGGCTTTCTGGCGTTTTGGGGAAACCCTGAGCGGCGCTGCGCTACCCCAAAGGGTCGTCTGCGTGTGACGTGGAATGAGTTGTTATGCGTCGGTTTTTGTGAGCCCTCACAGGTGGTTGCCACAGGCGACTCTGAGGGAAATGTTTTTATGGTATCCGCAAGAGATTCCTCGCTTATATTTGTATGTCCACTCTCGCCTCAGCGTAGCTGTCTCGTACTCGCTGCGGATGCCACACCTGCGAAGGGGCTTTTCCCTGGGTCTGCAAGCACAGCTAGCGACACACAGCGTCATTGGTCCGCTGTCACGGTGATTGCTGTTGTTGGGCCCGTTGTTATCACGGGCGACGACGAAGGCTCGGTCCTTACGTGGGACACTGAGCGTCAATTTTGCTGCTCGACGCTACTTCTCACTCTACAGTTTGGTGAGTCGGAGGGCAATGCTGGATGGCGCACCACTGGGGAGGAAGAGTGGTACACAGAAGAGCAGCGTACACGGAAAGTGTGTGGGGAGATCAACTGCATTGCTAGCGTTCCAGGGGAGCCCTGCGTGCTCATTGGTACCCGGTCAGGAAAAGTGTTGCTCTATAATTTACAGAAGAAAAGAACGCCGCTTGGAGTGTATCAGCATTCATGTGAGGTGACTTCGATTGCTGCCGATTGGGCAGCCACTACCCCTGATAGCAACCACTTAGCGATCGCTGTCGGAGGAAACGACGGCTCCATTATGCTGCTCGCTGAGGAAAGCTTTCGAAATGCACATGCAATTTAGTGCACCAGCTCCATGTATATAGGCCGTCAAGGGAGAAGAATGGATTATTGTTCTGTGGAACGACATGAGAATCAGTTGCTTGGCATGCTACTGAGTTTTTTTTTCTCACGTTGCTGTGCAGGTGTAATAAGGAGAACATACAGCTCCTGTCACGTATGTATATTAAGCGAAGCAAACGCTACTGTAGACTTCACATTTCACATGTGCACCTGAGGGTCACTATTGTTTCAAATTTAACCAGCATTGGAGTCCTACTCTTCCTCTCCTCTATTCTCTCCCTCCCTATGTGCATATGTTACTCACGCGTGCGCATCTCAGTACATGGATTTGTATGTGATCCTGTTCATGCAAAGTTACTTCTCAGCAAACCCTCCATCCCCCCCCCCTCCTCCTCAACCTCGCGCCTTCGATCTTTACACATGTAAATGCAATACTATGATTGTCATCAGGCACAATGATAGATCCCAACGCCATTGTGATTTGTCGTAGCGATGCTCTACACTCGAGCGCTCTTAGAGGCAAGTCGGATGCTGGAACACCGAATCGGCGCTATTTTCAAAGGTTCTACGACTCATTTGCGACAGGAAATGAGAAGCGTTTTGTGAGACTGCTGGAGGAACTGGCAGCTGGGGAGGCACAGTGCCGCAAAAAGGTGTGCCAGATTGAGTGTCGCGAGCTCATTCATATTGTTCACTGTTTTCACGATACATTAGGTGCAGTGGACATTTCTTTGCTCTTCATAAATGCCCTGGACCCTGTTGAGGCAGAGGCAGTGGAGCGAGGCCGCATACTGTTTGAGTACTTTCAGATGCAACTGGAGGCGACAGAGATTCACGAATCCATGATCAGACGTTACACCCTTTTTGTAGAAGAGCCCAAGTCCCGGGAGCGGATTGAGGGAACTGAAGTGCCGTGCTGGATTGAAAGCCGGAGACTGCAAGTGTCCCGGGAGCAGCGCATTCAAAGCAGCGATATGAGTGCCGACATGGCGCGCCATGTCGCCTACTTTCAGTGGAGACAACAGCAAACTTACCAAGTGTTTCTGTTTGAGCAGAGCGAAGCTCACGAGCGTCTGGATATTGAAAGACTGCAGCGTCTCAATCTTAGTGCAATTGCAAACCTATTCACCAGCGAATTTCGCGATGCGCGATATCACCAGCATAAATATGTCATGACTAAGCGAATGCTAAGCGCAGAGTTCAGCCATCAGATAATGGCTGAGGAAGCGACGGCACGATCGCATATCTTGTTTATGCAGCGGGACATGTTTCGTAAAATTCAAGGGGCTGAAATGTGCTGCTTTCTTGGGACCCGCCGCAATGTTATGATCAACACCACTACGGAGCGCAGGCGCACTACCCAATAAGTGCCACTTCATATGTATTATATCTACACGCATCTCTTTCTAACATGTAGTTTTTTTTTAGCCACGCGTTGCTGTCATGAATAACAGAGAGAGGGGGGGTAAGAAAAGTGGTAAACTAAGAGGTACCTTCCCCCCCCCCCTCTAAAGAGAAGTCCCTGAATCTCATACATTTGCCGTTGCTCTGCCCTCTCTGTGTGGCTTTTTTTTTATTCTCTCTGTGTGTGTGTTGTTGTTTTTCCTCTTTTTTGCTGCCCGTGATGGAAAGCGCTCTCTTTGCTGCTATCGTGGAGGGAGGGTTCCATCAGCACTATCCTGCAAGACGATTCACGATTAATGTGTGTTTTACTACTCAAACGAATATGGATGTACACATGCTCACCTACCGTCCTACTTCTTACAGAGGACCATGTTCTTGAGGGAGGGGAGCAGGTAACCCACCTAGTTTCTCTTGGCATTTGTGCTCTCAAGATCTCTCTCTCACTACTTCATCTCATTCTTTTTTTTTAAGCCTCCATAAGAGTCTCAGATCCAGGAGAATACTACTCAATATTACCTGACGTACAGTGGCAACAGAAGCAGTAGTCTGATATTATTATTTTGAGTGAGCTCCATGACTTCGTCCACCACACCGGCATTAGCACGGGGTGCCTTTAGTGGAGTACTGGTTGATAGAGGAGCCTTGGTATCATGTCGAGACGCACCATCGTTTGAAATGATAATGAGGATGAACAGAAGTGCAAATGGCAAGCTAGTCGCCGCGGTTCTTCAAACCGCATTGTCCACCTCTTCTCCGAGTAATCATAGCGTAACCCGCTCCACGCAGCTGTTTGTCAAGAATGCTGCTGTGGTTGAAGCGGAAGTTCAACTGTGGCTTGATCCATTCCGGAAAACTGAGAGGGGTTCCATGGATGACCGACGTAGGCGACGTGATGAAGAGGTGGGCGACTCCAGTAGCGACCTTGAGGAGTCTGATAACGAAGAGTGATGGCTACGTGAAGAGACCGCTTTTCCGCTCGTGCCATGGAACCTTTTTTGTTGTTGATTGCTTCTTGCTTGTTTCTCTGCTCTCCACACACACACACACACACATACGATACAGACATATATATATATGTGTGTGTATGCGATCATGTATGTTTGTTCATTGGCTAGTGTGGTCCCACTACCGAAGAGAATGCGACATCGATACTGGGCCCCCGAGGCACTGGTGTCAGCGCAAGCCGCGACCTCGTCAACGCCAGCAACAACAAACATAAGGTGCGTAATGAGGAATAGTGACCGTATTTCCTAAGCTTGTGTCCGCTGCTGTTGCCATTGCTGTTGCTTCTTGTTGTTTAACTCTTTACTTTCGAACTTTGCTTCTTTGCTCTTCCAACGAGAATGAACGTCGTGTGAAGGTAACACCACGCAACTGGCATACCGAAATTGTACTGGCCTATATAATCAGTCGTGTGATTGGTAGCTCCTTTAAAAAAAAAAACAGCATACACGCTTTGTCGTCATCAGTGGGTAGAGCACCGTTCAGCTTTCAAGCTGCCAAGCCGCCATGGTGGTTCAACGCGATAGATCACTGGAGTTATACGGGTTGTTTGAGCAATGTAGGGAGGAAAGTGCACAGCAGACGAGTGCCGCACCCGGACCATCACGAAAGACCATTTACGGATTGCAAAGCA
Source organism: Ecitophya simulans (assembly GCA_027574965.2). Classification (NCBI taxonomy): domain Eukaryota; kingdom Metazoa; phylum Arthropoda; class Insecta; order Coleoptera; family Staphylinidae; genus Ecitophya; species Ecitophya simulans. The sequence goes on from JAODGE020004301.1 coordinate 32,976, forward strand.
GCAGCGAGGTTCGAACTTTTGTGAAGTTTGCCCAGGCCTTTTCCAAGGACATCGCAAACGTCTCTGACTCTATCGCACGTCTTACGAAGTTGGCCGGGCAGCAGAATGTGTTTGACGACCAGACAAAGGAAATTGGTGGACTGACACAAATGGTGAAGACATCATTGCAGCGACTACACAGTGATCTCGAGACCCTCGAGGAGCTAAAACGGCGCGCCATTGCGTCTCAACGAAGCGCAATGAAGCACGGCGCAGCACGTGACAGCGGCGGCATCTTTGGCTCTAGTGAAGATCACATGCGGGCCTCGCAAAAGCACAGCGACACTGTAGTGGATACGCTGAAGAGCCGCTTAGCACGCACTGGACAAGAGTTCCGCACCACGCTGCAAAATCAGACACGCAGCATCAAATCCAATGCCACTCGGCGTCACATGTTCATGTCCGCTGACCGACCGCAGACGTTTGAGAGTGCTCTTTTCCAGGATCAGGAACATCACCAGCAACAGGAGCAGCAGCTAGTGTCCGGTGTTGGAAACGCGCAGTACTACCGACAGAGAGCCGAGGCAGTTTCGGAAATCGAGGCCGCTGTGGCGGAGGTGAGCGAACTCTTCTCAGACTTCACGCGGCTTGTGCATGAACAGGAAGAAGTGATAGTGCGCATTGATACCGATGTGGATGATGCGGTGCGAAATGTCAACGCTGGTAGCAACGAACTGATGCGCTATCTCGCCAACTTAAGTTCAAATCGTGGGCTTATTGTCAAAATCCTCGGGATTCTATTCTTTTTCTTGCTGTTTTTTGGTATGGTAGTGGTCCACTGATCATGTGGCACGTTCGTGTACTGCGAGGGGGGGTGTTTTTGGAATTCCTGAAAATGGGAGAATACAAAAAAAAAATAGTCGATCCACCTGAAGAGCGGGTGTAGCCCCTAGCATCACCAATGAAGGAGGCATCGCACAATGTCGGAGGGTACTACTGTTTCCCTGATTGTATGTATTCTGCGATACGCAATTCATAGCAGTGAAGGGAAATCACATATGAAGAAGAAACGTCGTTCGCTTGGCCTTAGTGAATACCGATTATGTTGTTGCTGTTGTTGCTATTTTTTTAGTACAACTCTGGGCATCGATGCATTCACTCAGCGTGTTTGTTCGCCTGTTTGCTTCATTGAGCTGTGTTGCTCGCACCACCAAATCGCAGTGTTCCCCTCTTTTCACTTTTCTATAGAAAAAACCTGGCGCCAGATAAGTACGTGTGCGTCTAGTTGCACCGCTGTTCACCATCCACAGCGAGGAGTAGTAGCTGCTTGTTTTCGTTGGTTGTTTGTTTATTATTGTTCTTATCTTTATATATATATATATATATATGCGTGGATTGTCACCATGAACAGCTCAAAGCTACTTACTAGCCAGGAGCTCCTCCTTCACCAAGTCAACGCGGAGCAGAGCTACGGCTCCTCCACACTTCACGCACGTGCCTTCCCCCCAGCGCCTCCCCAGCATAGACAGGGGCTGCAGGGAGCATCCTTGCCCTTCTCGCCGACGGCAGCGTTCGCGCAGACACCGGGTGGCAGTAGCAGTACCGCGACGGCCTCTATTGTTCGCCCAGAGGTCCGGCACCGCTCAGAGTGGAGGCAATCCCTAGAGGACGCTGAACCTTTTGTGCTGCCTTCCCATCACCTGTGCTCGCACTCCTACATGGACAGCACAGAGGAGACGAAGGTTCGCTACTACGTCGACAAGCATGACAGGGGGTGGATTGCACAGCGGAACAGCCGCAGCTCCGGCACAGTTTGCAGCACATCCACTGCTGTTCGTGGAAAAACTGGTGGCATCGCCGCCACTGCCGGTACTGCCTTAGCAATAACTGAGGTCTCCCATCAAGTACCGTTTCTGAGTGTCTCCGTGGTCGAGGACGTTTTCACCGCATTCGAGTTGGCGGCCTACTACAACCCGGAACTCCCTCTCGAGCGACTCAACGGTGTGGATGCTGTTTTTTTGGATACCGTCAGACCCAACGTGTGTGGCGCTGTGGTGGATGAAATTCGTCAGTACTGGTTACGCAAGAGAAACGCTCTCGGTGGTCATATTCCGTGCATACCATCACTCCGCCCCGATATTCGGGAAGATAACCAAACTGCACTATGTCATATCGATGTTCTTGGCGATTGCCCGTTGCCATTCAAGAACCGGGAATGGTGTATTCCAGTGATTCTACGTACACAACCACGCACTAACGGTGACAGCAGCGGACCTTATGCAGGCCGAAAGAGAGAGAGGCAGAGCGGTAGTGGGCCCGCGGCGACATCGAGCGAGCACCAAGTGGCGAAGGTCGCCTCTCAGCTGAGTCGTCTAATGCTGGAGCGGGAGCGGGTACTCCAGCAGCATGTGAATGTCTCCCTGTTCGAGCTGGCATCCATGCGTGTTGTGGCAGTTGCAGCAGGGGACAACGATACGGTGGGGGCTGATACCATCACGGGTCCCGCAGAACGAGTTGTTTTACACGAGCTAAAAAGGTCTCACCTTCGAGGTGGTGATGACCGCGCGTAGGCTCAAGCAGATACTCTTTTTCTGTGCGTGTGTGTGTGTGTATGTGCATATCTCGACAACAGCGCGAGTGTGTTTTCTGATTGCACGTCATAAACACTTGAATCGACTACAGCCACACACACACACCTCCTCCCTCCTCACCATCATTTTTTTTTGATCTATCAACCTACATATTTTTCCAAAATGTTAATTACCCTTTTAAAAAATTGCATCGCAACGCTGTCCATCATACCCGCATTCCTCTGCACTTAAATATGCATACACGTGTATTTATGTGTATATGTATTGCCCCATCTCTCATTCGTAGTACATAAACACTGATGCGTCCGTTGTGTTTATAGCCCTGCTACTGCCCCTCCCCCCCCCCATCCACAGGGATTGTGGTTGCTCCAAGGTTTAATATGGTATCATAATCTCACTCCGCCCCTTCGAATTCGTTCCTTTTTCCTTTGTCCTGGTTTTTCTGTCGTTACTCTAACGCTAACGCGTCGCAAAAAAAAAAGAGCGAAAAGCAGCACACGTTTACACAGGCAGTCTCCTGTGCTTATTACTATTCGCAATTCGTAGTGTACAATGCTGCGACAACCCCAACCCGGCTATAGCGCACCACCAAGACCCCTTGCGCAGGTGCAGCAACCTCCACCAGGCCCTGTTGAACACACAGATGTGATCCACGACACCCAATTCGATTATTACGGAAAACTGCTCGCCACTGCCAGTTCTGATCGTACTATTGGCATCCATGTCGCTCACGACGTTGGGGGTCTCCAGCGCATTGCTACCTTGACTGGCCACGAGGGCCCTGTGTGGATGGTGAGCTGGGCTCACCCGCGATTTGGCAACGTGATTGCGTCGTGCAGCTACGACCAGCGGGCGATTATTTGGAAGGAGAAGCCAGTAGGCTCGCAGAGGTGGTCCCCAGTGCACGTGGTCGACACTCATCGTGGTAGCGTGAATGCGGTTCAGTGGGCACCCGCGGAGAATGGGCCAGTCATCGCAACAGCTAGTTCGGACGGTACGGTCGCGGTGACATCGTACATTGAAGGCTGCTGGCAAGAGAGTGTAAAGCTGAGCAACAACAGCAATCAGATTGCACACGCCATGGGTGCCACATCAGTGTCGTTTGTCCCCTATAGCAACTTCTTACCCGGGGTGCTCCTGCTGGCGTCTGGGGGCTGTGATTCCAGTGTGCGCTTGTGGGCGGCGTCGGCTCGCGGGGACGCTGGACGTCACCAGTTCCGGCTACACCAGCTGCTCGACGGTCACAAGGACTGGGTCCGCGATGTGGCCTTTTGCTCCGTCTCCTCTGCCTCTCGCTATGTAACGCTTGCGACATGCGGGCAAGACAAGGCCGTCATACTGTACCGCAAGCCATGGACGCAGCTGGCGTCGGAGGTGGAGGCGACGTGCACCGGCACTGGTGCCCAACCCGCAGCGAGCCCATGGGATCGTAGCGTCGTCATGTTTGATGAGCCCGTGTGGCGTCTCTCCTGGTCCGCCTATGGGGAGACCCTCGTCGTGACCACGGCGGAGTCGGAGGTGTTCGTGCTCAGTGAGGGGGGGAGCTTCACTGAGCCGTGGATCAAAGTGCCATTAAATGAGTACCAATCCCAGCAATGACGGCGCCACTGAGGAGAAGGGGGGAGGGGAGAGAAAAAAAAGTGCAGTTGCGCGGATGAGCGGTGTCAAAAGCAGCGAATGTACGAATGCTATGTTCGGCTTTCGGGGTCTGCAGATGCGTCTGCCTTTTTTTTACGTGTGCGAGTGTGTGTGTATCGGTGAGCCTGCCTCCTTCATTGGGTCTTTGTTGTTTTTACTCAGGGAGTGGAGGAAAGGATAAATAGAAATGGAAAGAGAATACCAAGGCGGGGGCGATGAATGCAAGCATAACACAACTACTGAAAAGGGATGCGAGAACGGGAGGCACCCATTTTGTGGTGGAGTGAGTGGGCTGGAAAAGGAGGAAAAAGGAAGGTAGAAGATTCACAGTAACGGTCCTCCAAAAAAAATATATATATATGGTATTTCACTTATATATATATATATATATATATATATATACTCCTCACTGTGGCGTTCGCTATTCTTCATGTTTAACGATAAGCCATCTTCTGCACACACACACGCATGCACCATTCCATCGTTGTTGAGAAAAAAAAAACTCTCTATGACCAAGAACGCTATATGTTATATCCTCTTCTCCTCCTCTCCATAATCTACTTCTTGATGTGTCACATGTATTCGAACTATAACTCTATACGCACAGCAGACGAAAGAGAGCATTACAATATACTGTTGTTGTTTTTCCTCCGATGAGTTCCACCGCCGACGCAAGTCCACAGCAGACCAGGCGCATGCCGCCATGGATGTCGATGCCTGGTGCTCCCCCACGTCCGGACTACTCCACTTTTGGACGGAAAATGTCCCAGCTATCGACAGAGAAGAGTCGCCTGTTCGAGGAAATCAAGGCCCTGCAAAGCTCCCTGCGCGGTGATGAGACACGTGATGCGATCGATATGGAGCGCAAGGAGCTCCACGAGAAGATGAACGACATTGTTTCCCAGCGTGCCCAGCAGAAGGAGCTTCGCGACAACAAGAACGATGAGATCGCCAAAGCCCGCAAGCAAAAGCGAGAGGTATCCGATAAGTTGCGCGCACTCCAAAGCGACCTAGGAGGCTTCAACGACTTGAAGGATATCGACGCTGCCATCGACTACATGATCAAAAAGATGGAGACCAGCGGCGGCGGCCTTTCAGCTGAGAAGCGCACAGTTAAGCGTCTTCATCAGCTGGAAGAGGCAAAGTCTCTTCTGCTAGAGATGCAGCCACTAACGGAGGCGATCGCGGAAGCTACTGAGCGGGAGAACATGCTTCAGCGTGAGTACCGCGAAATCCATGAGCGCATTGGCGTTCTAAGTAAGGACTACGAAGAGCGACTGAAGGTGAAGCAGTCAAAGGACAAGGACGCCCTGAAGTCTGGTGCGGATCGGTCATCTGTGTACAAGCAATGTGATGAGATTCGCGCCAAGATCACAAAGATTAACGAGACGATGAACGAGATGCGCGAGACACAAAATAAGACGAGTGCAGAGTGGGATGCGTGGTGCACCGAAGCCCGCGCCAAGTACGCAGCAAAGGTGGAGGCGGAGCAGGCTGAGCGACACCGTCAGTACCTCGCACGTAAGAACGCTTCGAAGATTGCTGAAAAGACGGATCGCGCGCGCCGGCGCCAGAACCCCCATGAAGTGGAAATTAACGCGTGCGACACACTTATACTCTATCTCAAAAACAAGAAGCACATGCTTCAGCGTGAAGAGGAGGAGCGTCGCAAACGCGATGCTGCGGCCACCTTCAACCCAAACACCGCCGTCCCAAGCGGATTTGTAGTGCTCAACGACAGTCAGTGGTCTAGCGCCAAACCACTTAGCAAGGCAGCGAAGAAGCAGCAGCAGAAGCAGCAAAGGGCAAATACTAACGCCGCGCCAAAGTCCGAGGAGGTGGAGGCGAATGCCAGCACCAAGCGGAAGGGGGTGATGCAGCATCCAGAGGAAATGATGCGCATGCTCCACATAATCAGCGTCGAGCCACCGGTCTCCGCGGACACGATTGACGACAAGATCAACGAGATCAAGGAGAAGCAGAAGGAGTTCCAGTCGCACATTAACAGTGGCGAGCTCGTTCTCTCCAGCGACGATGACGTGGACGAAGACGCTGATAACGTCGATGAAAGCAACGTAGATGCTAACTCAGCTGAAAAGACCGAGTGCGAAGAAGCAGCGACTGAGGTGGAAGCTGAAGCGGCATAGTGTGCATAAGCGGGTCCCACCTTACTAGAGAGTAGGGAGGGGAAGAGGGGGGAAACCTGTGATCGTGGGCTAACGGTCACGTATCGCGAAAGGAAAAAAAATAAGTAACTAATATGAAGCACATATATATATATATGGAGGCAAAAAGAAGCAACGGCGAAAATCAAAATAATAAGAAGAATAATAATAACAAAAAAAGGGACCAATTTGAATGCAGTGGTCCGTTACTATCTCTTTCAGTGCGTGGTTCTGTTTGTTTTTTGTTTTTTTACACATACAGTTACTATTTTTTTGTTTACTCACCCGTGTGAGCAATTCCCTTCTCTGTGAATACGTGTGTGCACATGGCTCTGATGAAAATAGCAAAAAGACAAAAGCTCTCTCTTGACGGCTACTAATTCGGGTAAAAAAAACTGCACTCTCAGTTTCATTTAACCCACCTCTCGATTCCAATCTCTACATCTTATTAAAAGGAATACAAAACGCCAGCACAGCTCTATTTCATAGCAGTAGGAGAATGCTCTCCCGAACAGTTCCAAGACTAATGGGGAGTCCGAGCTATGGCAACTGGCCATGGCCCACAAAGCTCCCCCTGAAGAAGAACTGGTACCATCGACTTAGCCGACGAAAGAGCATTGCGGATGAAACGCGGAAGTACTTTGTCGTTGGAGATGTGCTCCTTCTGGCTGTACTTGCGTTCTCTGCGTATCGCGTCTTCCTGCTCTCGTATCGCACGGACAGCTATCAGACCCATCTCTGTAAACTGACCAACCACCCACCCGCCATCATCGCAAACGAGTTTGACTTTACGAACCCCGACAAAAATCGCAAGATTGAGCGAAAGGACCTAGACTCATACAGAGAAGAGGTGAGCAGCTGCCGGGCGAGGGCAGAACCACTAGAGACCATTATCTTCAAGTACTGAGACGCGAACGATCACACCAGATAAGCACAGGCGAGTTTCGCGACGCGATAGATTGGAAAACGTTCACTGGAAAACCTCAAGTGAGATGCAGTAGAAAGGAATTGCAATCGAGCGTTCAAGAATTTTCTATTGGATATTTATGGTTCGCACATAAATGCTAACTCGAAACACAATAGCACTATCATATTCTTTTTTTGTTTTGTTTTGTTATGTAGGAGGGGAAGACAAGCACGTAGTTAGTCTACACTGGGGTATGGTTATACAAACACAACGAACTATATATTGCCATGTTAGAGAGCATAATAAGAAGAGCGTCACCACTTTACCGACATGACTGTCCTTGAAAAATGCACTCATCTCACAAAAAAAACTAGCTACCTGCCTATCGTGAGTCCCACTATATCCTCTCCCTGCACTACTCTCAACATTGTATTTTGCACACTGATGAAGGGCTTTCACATAATTTGCATAGCCACTAAAGTGTCAAGAGCGAATAAAGCGACGGATGGAGCACCGCAAGACCCACGTACTCGGCTTAAAGAAGGCGCCCGCACATCGAATAGTCGCTGGCTGTTGCTCTCCCTCATGCTGCCTGGGAGGCGCTCATTCATCCCACATCATCTGACATGTTTGAAATAAGCACAGCCTACCGATAGATATTACCAGCACCATGTTTTTTTTTCTCTCATCGGAGCACAGTCCAGCCCTAATATTGACCAGTAGCTACTCCTTGCGGACCGCCCCCCCCCTCCTCCTTCGACATGCGTCCCCTCCATGAAACGCACATCGCGACACTGTAACGTGCTGATGTCTCCGGCTCGAGCGGCGAACGCCCACATCATCTCCAGGAAGAGCGATGCGTGCGGA
>JAODGE020004304.1:0-11906 GCA_027574965.2 Ecitophya simulans
CGCGGCTGAATTATGCAACTTTTAAGTGGCAGAACAATAGATTTATTGAAGTTTGATAGCTTCAAATTTGAATTGATGTGGTTTTAAAATTTTTAGCACACATGAGCGCTATCTGTTAACCGTCCCGTTGGCAGTTTTGCTCGGCGAGTCGTGCGTTTTATATGATATTAACATTGTTTTGCTAATCATTATAAATCAATTGTTTGTGTACTTGGTTGCCTAACCAGCCCGCATATTGCTCGAACGTGTAGAAATACAACCGTTAATGAAGCAATAAACTTTTATTGCGTGCAACTTGACGTTAATAATGAAAACATTTTCTACGCTCGCTCCAAGCATGTTTTCCACTATTTCTATTCCAACAATAATTAGGATGAATTTAATCTTCTTCAACTTTCTTTGTGTCGTAAATTCGCGACGTTTCGCATTCGACATTTTCGAATTAATGATGCACTTGCATGGTGCGCAAGAACGCATGGAATTATCGCAATTCATATAAATATTAACAACCTCGACAATGATCAGGCGCATGCGCACGTAAATCTGCAACTCATGTGCCCAGTCGCTCTCGCCGCTTATTTGCAAGTAACGAACAATCGAATTAGGAAACGGTTCGATCGAAATGCTCGAATGGCTCTCGCTTTAAGCCACAGACAAGCGTTACAACTTAATTGATTTTCCGCTTTCTGGTCGTCGGCGACACACAAACCTTCAACTTTAGCTTTCAACTTTTCAAAAATCAACATTTCACTTTCCAAATCTGTTTTCTTCGGCAATTACAGGCACACAAAGGAAAACAAAGTTTATCAGACTGAAGCATTAATTAAACGTGCTTACTTTTCATATAACAATTATAGCAACAATTGTAATTGCGACTAAATGAACATACCTATTATTAATATAATAATCATAATCAAAAATACAAACATGCTTATCAGCAATAAAGTTAATGTCTTATTACATCTTGAAGAAACGTGCTATTAAACAAGCCTTCGAAATTTAGTAAATTACTATTTTTGAAATGCCGGCGCAGTTAATTTGAGTAAATTACGAACTAGCGTCAAAACTGACTTTACCACAGAAAGTTAATTAACGCATTCTTTACCACCATTCTTATTTGAGGACAGCATAATCGAAACGTTATCCATTTTAACTTAAAATGTTGCAGCTATTATAAGTGGAAATTTAGCAGTTTCATTGTGGAAATTGATTTTCTAACCATTTCACCGTCTAAATATACCGTTGTTTTATTAAAAAAAACTTCAAATATTAAGAGATATTAATAATAATTTTTGGAAAAAGCCCTAATTTTGGCTAAATATATCCGGGGATTTAATATAACAATTTAATATAACAAAACTAACACTGTTAGCGGGAGGTTCATAGATGGCGCTAACGTGGGTTAACTTTGTTAACACAAAATTTAGTCAAGTTTGTAGTATTCAAACTGTAATAAATGTGTTATTCTATCAGCTAAAGTTTGTATCATTTGATCGTTACAATTTCAAACGTGCATGCATCAGAAACAAACTTGTAAGGGGAACTAGAGGCGGCAATAAATAAAGAATCCCAAATGAAAACTAGTTCTAAAAAAAATATTTTATTAATGTATAGTTGTAAGCAAACATCAATCAATGTTAATAAAATACACGCTTGTTGGATTATTTTATTATAATTATCGTCGAAATATTAATTTAAAATTGAGACATTTTTACAGAAATCATAGGCAACAATTCATAAGTATCGAAAGCCGATGGCTTCTATGAACATCCCGAAAAGTACAGTATTCCCCTCCTGTCTCTTAACACAGTTTTTAACATTGAGCCGTTCATCTTGAAATGTAGTTGTCTTGTAGCAAATATTAGACGATTATACGCAAGCATATGCAACACTCTTTGCGAATTGTAAGTGATATACACTTCATTTATGATATATTGTATTCCAATATTATTTTCAGCGCACTTCAGTTATTGTATCGTGTACGAATGTAGTTTTAATTGCTACAAAATGTGGCATATGTTCGGCGAATACGTGTTGCTGAACTGCAACGGCCTTATACGAGAAAATTTCCTCGATTATGATCGCTTCTTACAACTATTTGTATCTGCATCCACAGGCGGCGATCGCGTACACAATCGGAAGCCTCTCCCGCGGCCCTCGTGGCAAACAGATAGATAGGTGTACTTGCCTTCAATAACTAATAGTTACGAGTATAGTTACAAGTATTCATATTGGTAGCAATACCGAAGAAGAAAGTGCCGAGACTTTCAGAACGTTTCTGACTTGTTGCTTGGGTAACTATTGGGTTGAGTAATAAGTCATTTAAATTAAGCACGTGTTTTGCCACGATTCGGATTAAATTTGAACAAGTGCACTATACCATTCGAAAGCTTTTTTTTATTTTCTCAACAACTCTGACGACAAATCAACGACAAACATCTCGAGGGAGATCGTCAGTACTTGATGAGAATACATAATCGAAGCAACGAAAAACGCTCATTACTTATTATTCTGCCGAATACAATTCATTTCATGTCTGAATTTTCTCAAGAATATAATTACAATAACGATAAATATGGACAATTTTTTATCTTTATTTGTCGACTCATTGCCCAATTATTACCATAATACCGTTACCATTACCATTATAATGTTTGATTATCAGCAAGGTTATGCTCAATCGCCAATAAGTAGTTAGTTGCAAATTTTAGACGGTTGCTTGAAGTGTGCGAAATTTGATGTCAAAGCTCATAGCAGGTTGTTCAAGGTTGACCAGTGAAACTCGACGGTCGACGACAAAAATTATGAACTGTGATTGTATTATGAATTGATTAAATTGTTTTTACAGCCGATGAGAAACAACCGAAGCAAAGAAAAACGCTCACTACTTATTACTCTACCGAATACAATTCATTTCATGTCTGAATTTTTGTTAGCAATCTAATTACAATGACGATAAATATGGACAATTTGTTTCTTTGAATTTTTACATCTTTATTTGTCGACGTTTTGCCCAATTATTCCCATAATACCGTTATCATTATCATTATAATGATTGATTATCAGCAAGGTTATGCTCAATCGCCAATAAGTAGTTAGTTGCAAATTTTAGACGGTTGCGCAGTGTGCGAAATTTGATGTCAAAGCTCATCAGAGGTTGTTCGAGGTTGACCAGCGAAACTTGACGGCCGAAGACAAAAATTATGAACTGTGATTGTAATTATGAATTGATTACATTGTTTTTACAGCCGACGAGAAACAACCGAAGCAAGGAAAACGCTCATTACTTATTACTCTACCGAATACAATTCATTTTATGTCTGAATATTCTTCTAATTACAATGACGATAAATATGGACAATTTCTTCCATTGAATTTTTTCATCTTTATTTGTCGACTTATTCCGTAATTATTACCCGCATACCATTATCATTACAATGATTATCAGCAAGATTATGCACAATCGCCAATAAGTTGTTAATTACGAATTTTAGACGGTGCGAAATTTGATGCCAAAGCTCGTAGCAGGTAGTCCGAGGTTGACCAGTGAAACTCGCCGGCCGACGACAGGAATTACGAACGTGCTAAACAAATAAATGCGAACGAAAGCGGCGGCCGCCGCGCGTCTCCGCAGCGCGTCGTCGGCGTCGTCGTCGTCGTCGACGTCGTGGTCGACGTCGTCGCCGTCGCCGGCCGGCGAACGGAACGCGAACGCACATATGGCGAAGCTGGTTCGATGACCAGTTGTGGACCGGCAGGCCTGCGGGCTGAAAAAGCGAGCCGCGGCGCGCACCGCGCACACGCACGCCGCATCTCGCGGCCCCGCGGATCGCGTGCATCCTCGACCGCGGCGCGCCGTCATACGCGCACTTCCAGCCGCCCATTATTACTATTACTCCATTCGAACGTGCGCGAACACAACTACCGGCGCGTCGGCCCGTTCGGTAATTATGCTCGGCCGAGTCCGAGTCGTCTAAAGTCTAAGCTCGATTGCATGTCAACATCCGACCGCTGCACAAGCCGCTAGGGATGGCCGAAGTTAATCGATTAAACGCATTAATCGATTATTCTCGTTTTGGCCTATTTTAGACAAGAAACTAATCGAATTAATCGAGTTTCATGTTTCTCACGAATTACATCAATTATACTTACTTTGTTTCTTTGCAATTGATATATCAAACGGAAATTAAACGAATTAAAGGTTTGCATTTTACCTACATTCTCGGTCAATAACCTGAATATTTGGTGTTTTGTTTTGGAATCGATGTTTATATAAAATAAGTGGGCACTGCAAATTTGAGATACTTATGTGTGTTATATTTTGAAGATGTTAAAAGTGGAAATTAAGCAGTTTATTTGTGGACATTGACTTTTCAATTATTTCTTTGTCTAAAGATAACTTTATTTCTTTAAATAATTAAATAATAATATATTATTTGCAGAAGTACCAAATAATGAAATGCAAGGAATGAATTTATCAAAATAAAAAACACGGTGACCATGGGAATAGACCCACTAGTTAATAATTAACTAATAATTAAGAATTAAGAACATACAACAACAACAATAAAATAATAACATTTCAATTTAAACATATAGTATTGATTTCAGTATCATTTACACAAGAACATTAAAATTAAGTTTGATCAATCGAAAATTCGATTAACATCGATTAAACAGCCAAACATTTTGGAATAATTATTTTTTCAGTAGCTATTAATTAATGGTTTAATCGGTTATTTCAAATTTTTTACAATTACGACATGCAATGCGCTTTTTTTCAAATATTGTCGTGTTTCTAGCGGATTTCTAGCGAAATTAACAAAAAAACACGCAAAAACATTAATTGTTAAACATTTAAATGATTAATTTTATTATCATATTTAGAACAAAATTAAAACAAAATCGAATACTTGAAAATTTGATAAAATCGCTTTAAAAAAAGCAATAATTTTATGAACGATTTTGTTTTCTGTCACTCGATTAATTGTTCAATTTTAAATTATTTTTACCATTAATAAATATAAAATAAGTTAAATCAATTGAACATGCGATTAAAATCGTTTCAAAAAAACAATTATTTCGTGAGCGATTATTTTTATAGTTTTATCGATTAATTTTTTAATCGATTATTTTAAAATTTTTACCATTCCTATACTGACGCAAGCCACCTCCGACATGCATTGCGCTTTTTTCAAATATTGTTGTGTTTCTAGCGGCTCACGTCTAGTAATTATTGATTGAGGAAATATAAACGACCTACTAAATCATGCTTTGTCTAAAAAAAAATGGGAATAATTTATTACTGATTAGCATACACGCTTTAACTCGATCGTGTATCGTCGATAATTATCGTGAAATAACGAAGAATGAAATGCAAATAAGGAATGAATTTACCAAAATAACTGAAAACATTGTCACTATTAGAATTAAATTGAAACATATTAAGAGTTACTTGTAATAACATATTGAAGAAATTTTAAATCAAGTGCGATCAATTGAAAATTTGATTATAATCGTTTAAACAGCTTAACATTTTGTGAACACTTATTTTTCACTTGTTATTCATGGATTAATTGTTTAATTGATCATTTTATAATTGTTGTGTTTATAGCGGCTCACGTCTAGTAATTATTGATTGAGGAAATATAAACGACCTACTAAATCATCCTTTTTCTAATAAAGTGTGAATAATTTACTGATTAGCATATACGCTTTAACTCGATCGTGCATCGTCGATAATTATCGTGCGAACGCTTCAAATTGATGATTCTATCGTCGGATCGAGGTTAAGCAAACATAATCTTCAATAATGTATTTAACGCGGCTGAAAATGTAAAATCATCATCTCCTTGACATCGGCTCTGCAGCGTCTCCCAGACAGTCTTGCCCACTGTGCTCGTAGTCGTATTGTTAGCAACGTTCCGGATATTTATATGATTGTAAATTTCGTATGCTCAAGAAGATCATCCATCTTCATTAAGCAGAGTGCTTGTGGTGCGCGAGTTTGTTATCTACTCATTCGGCCATGGAGCAATGCGAGAGGTGCGTTCGAAAAGTATGGCAAGTTTTGTGTTCTTTTTCGAACATTATTTATTCTTTAATGCACATCTATTTTGTTCTCTTGTCCCAATCACAGATCTGACGCTTTGGAATAGAAAAAAATCGAAAACGAGCCGAAACCGGAAAAGTCAAATAATAAATTACTAAAAATTAACTGTAGATTCATGGTCGAACACACTTTGCGATACTTTTTCATGACAACCTCGTAAATTGGCGAGTCGGTGATAATATAACTGAACTTAACCTAAACGCTTCGTTAGCGCGTTGCTGGGCAAAAAGTACTAATCTAATTATGCGCGGTGTCTTGCACATTGACATGCGAGTCGATATGCTCGAACACGAACGTGCAATTGTTATTAAACATCGGCTATCAGTGAATTAGACTCTCGGATTCCATTGCGTTCGCGCGTACATATTAAGAATTGACAGTACGAAAAATTAAGGCGAATGATACGTGAGCGTTACATTTGTGTGTCAAGTAAAATGTCACGTCCGTCGGAAACCGTTCGGGGAAAGACAAATTCAGAAGTCGTATCGATTGCACGACTGTTTTTATTTAACGATTTCATATTTGCAATGGCGTGCGGTCATATAAGCGCTTCCTTAACTTTAACAAACAGGGTGCTTTAAGTTATTATGCCACTACTTTTGTAGTACAGTTTCGCAGCATGTGTGAATTGTGACGAACGCCCAATATATTAATATGCGATTTTAAAGTATGTAGGTTGACGGAATGAATGAATAATTATAGAAATACTTCGCGATCAACTCAAGAAATACATGCTAATTGTTTGAAATGACTGTTGACGTCGTCGAATTTGTCGGATTTGGATAAACGATTGTGATCGAATTGGAATTATTAATCACTCGACGTGCGTATTTGAATTAATGTTTCTCATTCATTCTATTTCTTGTACGTGTCCACGTGCGGCGTGTAATCATATGCATACTTGGAGTCTAGCTAGACATCAAACTCGGAGATCAATGTCAATTTTGGGTGGCACATCGCAGGTGTAATTCCTGCAGATATTTATTCCAGCTCCCACGTTGAAATGACATTTCATTATTTCTAATACCTGCCGAGAACTAAAAAACCACCACACGACTATAAATAGCTGTTGTGAAGAATGTAAACAACAATTATAATAATTACCTACAATTGTTGTTGTCGTGAGCATGGGAGCGAGATCGCGAAGCATTTGAATAAAAAGTATAGCACGGCGCGAATTGTTATTCGTTCCAGCATTATTGATTATCAACGTGTGCGAAGTTGTGAATAAATTCTACACACGCCATGGCGAATGTATAAAAAATTATAATTACACACTTCGCGTCAGAGTAATTAGCAATTCATAATTCAAAATAATTTTCTCGAAGCTAAACCATTTATTGATTTTACTGGCCATTGGTAATCAATTGAAGTTTGGCCTGCGCCATATTGCAGATCTCTCTCAACTTTTTTTTTATTATTTTAATTATCCGATATGTATCAAATAAATCTCAATGTTGTACACCTGCGTTATATATTTGTTGTTTATAATTAGGTTATAATTAATCCAGGTAACATGTTTTGAGATGCTTATCCACTGACTGTAATAGAATAATGATGCCTAATTATTGTTTATGGTCGTTTGCTGTGCCTAGCAGACCTTTATGGTATTCTGAATTTCAAAGATTGCGAATTGGAACACACCGATATTAAATGTACACGGCTACTGTTGATTTGCACCGTTGATAATGGGGTAATTAGCATTTTGGAATTGATTAGCTTTTAAAACGTAGGCTTTTGTTTTAGTTGTTTCTTAGATAATTATAGGAATCGTATCAGATGTGTCCTAGTCACCTACTGACAAGTCTCATTTCATTCAGCCGAGATTCAATAACAGATAACTTTTTTAATCGGTGGTCACGTCGGACATAATTAGTTTGCATTTTTGGTCGGCCCGGTCGTAAATTATGAAGATAAGATTTTACGTTACGGTATGTATTTATATAACAGGAGGAATTAACAGCCGTTTCTGCAACTAGTGTGTGAAGGAGATGGCTTTGATGCGCATGCGCAGTGAAAACGAAATGCACGCAATTTTTGTTTTTAATATTTAATAATTTGTAGTGCAAAAATTCAAAAATCAAACATATTCTTGCCCACAATCAACAATGTATAATTTAAATTAATAACAATATTAATAATAGCACTTACAATAGTAAAGCACTGACGCAAATAATAATAAAAATAATTGGTAATGAATTTTTGTGGAATGTTAGAAATTATTTGAAACATAAGGTGATATTATATTTGACTCAATATGTTATCTGTTTCGACAAACAATTACAGGTTTAACAGCGTATTTGGTTTTGTCTTTTCTTCAAATAATGGTTGTTACCATAAAATCGTTTCGTAATTGATAGAACAGAAATCTTATTTCTTTCCATTGGACGACTAGAATTATTTCTTCTATAATCCAAGTTGAAACAATCTACAATTATTTAAGCCTTCTTGGGTTTTGTTCGGGAAATGTCACTTAGTCTTAGGATGAACAAGCACCAATAAATAAGCACCAGTACCATTCAAATTAGTATCGCGTCGATCGAAGCGGCAAGTTTATAAAACGTTAAAACCGTTAAAACCGACACTTTTTGTGTATCGCTCACTTCGGCATCTGTATGCGATGCATCGCAATAATTTCAAGTGCTCCAAGCCAGAAAATCACTTTGAATTTTAACGGTTTGACTTCTAGTTGCTTTAAATTTGCTTAATTTGCTTGAAAATCAAACTTTGGAACATTGTCCTTATTTGAGAACACTTACTCGCACTAGAATTACAATCAATCTATTTTAAAGTTTTGAATAAAAAAAACTTATTGTTATCTATATTAAGAAAAATTTGCTTTTGAAATTGTAAACGAAAAACATTAATTTTTGAAATTCATGCATTTAAAAGATTGTTCAGTAAATTATCACATATATATAAAGATGGATTCAAAAATATCTTATATTCTCTGTCATCAAATGAGGACAGTGGTAAGTAATGGGTTATAATGTCACTTTATGGGTTAGTTTTTTGTAGCTAAAGAAACGTTTTAACGACACGAGTAGAAAAGAAATGTTTTTAAAAGGCACATACATTTTGTCGCTTGTGATGTTTAGAAAATGCGTAATCCCTCGCTTAGGATCAGATGTGGCGTGCGCTTAGCGAGATGTGAAGTCGGGCGACTTGCAATTAGTTAGTAAGTCACTTGTGCGTTGATTGCAGCAATAATTTAAAGCTCGCCGAAGAAAGCGGCATTTTCTAACATCTATTTTTGGAAATCGAGCACATAACGAATGCCCCCAGTGCGCGCGCGTGCGCAGACGCGAATGTAAAGCGTACGCACGCCGCCAGTAAATATGGATTCTGGTTTTGTCACGTTTGGGGTGTATCGGCAATGCAAAAATGCGTCCTGTGCTTGGACACGCGCTACACGCCTACACTCATTAATCACCTAACGTTAAAGAGAAAATCCACGCATTCACCAAAAGCAAGAATGGGGCAATGAGTAAACGAATTTTGACTAAATATAACGAGCCGTGGTGGCTGCAGCACTTCTGTGCGACGTCCTCGAGCTTTAAATAGCCGGAGCGAACCGGACATGTTAAAAGGAAAACGACAAGTTGGCTTCGAATGGATAATTCTAACTAACAATGAGTATAAATTAAGCGATAAAAATAGTGCACGTTTGATATTTAACATTTTTATTATAACTTAGGAAGCACCTTTTCAACAATAATGTCTAGAGAGAGATTTTCAATTCTTCATGGCATTATATCATATATAAAGGTGGGTGTCAAAACGACGCAATGATGAGGAAATCCACTATTCTGGAGAAAATTAAATGCAATTAAGTGCGAGAGCCGAGTCGTTATATTGAGTATAAGGAAAACGATAAAATTAGAAACCTGCCATGTGTACTTATAATACAATAGATATCTGGGATAGGTAGTCATCTTGTCGAGCACACCTAGCTGGCCGTCGTAACTGGTGGACGCAACAACAACAAAAGTGGAATTTGGCGTAATTATGGGTGCAATTTTATGATGCATAAGAGAAATTTCACAAGTTATTTCTTGCTAACACGACACTCAGTAGGATTAGATTTTATATTTTTAATAAATGGGATTTTGCTCTTGCAAAACTTTTTGTATACTATGTACAGTAAAAATAAAAAAAAAAACGTGTCTTGCTATAATTCACAAAACGCAAGGAATGTCTAAACGCAAAAGAAATTTGAACAATTTTTTTAAGAGATAACTGTGAAAGGCAAGATTGAAAAGTTTAAATGGAAGTTGAGGTAGATTGGAGAAATCATGATAACGAGATAACGAGATGGATGTATGAAATGTTCAACAAGGGGACAATTCCACAATTTATTTCTTATATTTTTAATAAATGGTATTTTGTTTTTGCAAATATTTGTGTATAATACATATAGTAAAAATTTATTTAAAAAATGCGTGTCTTGTTGTATTTCACAAAACGGCTGAGCTGGATGTGGACTTTTTCTAACGCACGGCAAAGGCAAAGGAATTTTTAACAATTTTTTAAGGGATAACTGTGAAGGGAAAGATTGAAACGTTTAAATGGAAGTTGATATAGGAGATATCGTGAAAGAGATAACGAGATGGATGTATGAAATATTCAAGAAATAATGATAGTAATGCGAGGAGACAGCTGTGTGTTATATCTGTCACACGGTGTTCGATACAGTTATGGATATGGATAGAGATGGACATTTTTCAATGTCTGCAAAATATATACAAACCAGTTCGCACTGTTAGGTGGAGTTATGGCTCTCTAAAGTTTGCAAATACTTCGGAGTGACTTCAACAAAGGAAGTCCATGGCCACCCTTGGTATATTGCAAAGATACTATCATATAAGATGCACCACTCGTCAAGCGAAACTGCCAATGTATGCTATAGGGACAGATGGCGCTCATGTGGATTAAAACTCTTTAACCAAGATCAAGTCAAATTTTTAGCTTTCTCACTTCATTAAATATTTTAATCTGTCACTTAAAATTTGTATAATTCAGTCTTGACAATCTCAGGCAAGCAAAGTTTCGAAAAAAAACTTACGGGGGAAAATAAAGACAGAAATAACGACTTTCTCAAAAAACTACATTTTGATTGCTTTTGCGCATTGTTTAATAAAATATGAAATGCAAATTTACCTTCTTCGACTAAAATCTTCACTGAAATTGTCATTGCATCATGCATGGTCCAAATCTAGGCGTTTGGAAATTTTTTTAATCGCGGATTTCCAAAGTTCAATATGTTCAGACTCTAATGTAAGTCGATAGCGAAATGCTGGTACTCGCTTTCTCATTCAAACTATCCGTCAGTTTATTTATTATTTAAAACTCTACACACAAAGAAAGTTTCACGCAAAATGACGTGTGAAAAGCACATGTGGTAAATTATCTGTTTTGAATCAGCGACTAAAATTGCTCGTATGATATTTCGACCTAAGTGAACGTCATCTGTCCGTATTGATTGAAAGTCGTGCATCTGTTGTACATAATATGAAAAATAATGACATTTGGATGGTGGAACCGGAATTGTCCGATTGTTAGGCCAACAGATAATTATTATATTGTTAGAATGAGAATTATTGGTATAATATTGTTAGGCAATATCTGATATTCGGGCAAGATGTGCACGGAGCGGAAGCAAAAAAAAATTAATTATAAGAATGTGGCAGGGCGAAGTTTGCGGCGACAGCCAGTGTGGAATATTTTTGACTGACAACGAGTTCCAGTTTTTTTAAACGAAGCAAGAAGTGCCGCAGGAAAGTCATTTTTGTAT
>JAODGE020004326.1:0-16602 GCA_027574965.2 Ecitophya simulans
TTGATTTCAAATTAAATATTAAATTTTAAAGAAATATATGTAGTTTGACATTTGTCAAAGATAAGCAACTTTAAAAATATTTCATTTTATCAACTTTATCAAGTATTTTAAATCTCGACTAATTCGAAGCAGTTGAGAGGGCAAATTTAGAGATGCTCCACATTGTTGAAGTATATAAATATTATGAAATGAAGACGACAGAATTGCAGTGTAAAAAAAAGAACTTTTCATAGTGTAGTAAAATTGCTCAAATTTTATACAAATCGTAGCGAGACGCCTATGACTTATTACTCAACCCAATATATTTATTAATTCAAAAAATGATTAAATACTGAACTAACAAAGTAGTAAATAGGATTGGGGTGGTATATCATTAACTTATTAGAGTGAGCACGTGTACTTTTTAAAAGTAATATTTAAAAAATTATTTGGTTGCTTTGGTAAATAATATATAAAAAAATGACACAACGCTGAAAGATAATTTGCAAGATATATATATTTATATAATACAATATGTATAACTTAACACTTCGTTAAAGTACGTGATGGATTGTCAATATTAAGCAAATATATTAGTAATATCGAATTACCCTGATATAGCAAGCTTATGTTAGGATAAAACTATATTAATCATCATTCATTATTTTATCACAGTTTCGCGATACCACTAACGCCCTCCATCGTAACACGTTAGACCTATGAAAATATAACGGCGATATAAATGTTATAGATCCAACAACGTCGTTACAATTACGAAATCTGTATGTATAGCGTTTAAAAATTATTGTTCCGACACAATCATCATGGTCAAAGTGATCATCGTCGAGAATGTGGTCCACGGTGGCAACATTTGCATAAATGCTTATTATACCAATCAAAGCACAATGTCAACAATTTCCATAAACATTTAGCATATATTGGTAGACATTTATATAGTTCATTGTGGTTGATAGAATCGTCTCCCGGTGGTCCCGATTTGTCAAAATTTAATATAATTCGGATCGCCAAAAAGTACGCAAGCCAATCATTCGTCTGCAATAAATTGGTGTCGCGGCTCAATCTTAATGTGTTAGATAATGTTCATTGCCAGGCGTTGAAACATTAACCAAGCGTGAATGTTTGATGTCGTGAGCCATTTGCTTTCGTTTCATTTCGTAATAAAATGATAACATAATGCCTAGGCACATTCTAAATAAACATTTAATTGGAATGGAGCGTCCGTTAATTCACACTTATCAATTAAATACGTAGTAGAAAATAACATCAAATTAGAGTTTTAAGCATTTTCGAAACAAATTGACTTTACTTCGATTGAACTAAGTTTAGAAACTCTTCCCTCGTCTTGGGGTCATCTCGGAACACTCCCAGCATCGTGGAGGTGACGGTCTTGCTGTTGATTTTTTGTACTCCTCTCATCACCATGCACATGTGCCTAAAAAATAAAGTCGTAAAATGTCTGTTTATTAATGCAATTTCATCGCAGATAGCCGATATTTGTTAGATAACTTTGACGTTAATATGGTTTTAATGCGTTGATAACTGTTACTTACACTCCTTCGACAACAACAGCCACCCCCGTTGGCTGAACTGCCTTGGTAACGGCGACGGCGATTTGCTTAGTGAGGCGTTCTTGTACTTGCAAACGGCGCGAATAAATTTCGACGATGCGAGCCAATTTACTCAGCCCGAGGATTTTTCCAGATGGCAAATATCCGATGGACACTTTGCCGTAGAACGGTACCAGATGATGCTCGCACATGCTGAACATTTCGATGTCTTTTACCACGACCATTTCGTCGTGTTCTTCGTCAAAAATGGCGTCATTTAATATCTCTGAAAAAAATAGACAATAGTTAGTGATACAAATACTGGGTGATCGTAATTAATTCGTTTATGCTTCCCTTATGCACGAGTATTAAAATTAAACCCTCTGACAAAACAAATTTTGACTTGACGTGACTTTTAAGCGAAACAACTCCAAACGATAAAAAAATAATTTGTTGGAATGATGGAGTATATTTAAATTAATCCCGAAAATGAGCCATATCAATATTTGTTAAACTGATCGACGGAATGAAAAAAAAAAGCCTAAATTCATTATTGATCAACGGGCGCTCTTCACGTCGATCAAAGACCTCTTCATTTAATTCGATAGCGTTCGGGGTGATGTCACTCGAGTGCACACACACAACAGGGATGAAATTGACCGCCTGCGCAGTCTATCCTGCGATCCTCCTAGTATCCGGCCGGATCAACTAAATTGCTATTACACTCGACATTCGAGGCTGATCAAATTCAAATCGAGATTGTGCCACATTTCTATCCAACTCGCTACATAAAAGTAACCCCTAAGGACCTGTTGAATACGGCCGATTCCCCGGAGGCAGCGCGGACGCAAAGAAATTGGGAAAAGTCGATAGAGTTACAGATTGGGCGTAGGTGGACCCGAAGACCAAAGCACAAAGTTCCGAATGGATGACAAAGTGGATCAACGCCGTCGCAGAGAATGCGCTGAAAGGGAGGCGCAACTCTGGCGTTAATTTCCTCTTCGTTCGTTCAATTACAACGCTAATTAGGATCGCGAACGGGAAAGCGGAGCTTCTCGGAGCGTCGATAAGAGCGCCATTACAGGGTGATAAATAACGCTCGCACTTTTACTTCTTCGCTCCGAACGTGGCCGCTCGAAAAAGTCAACGTAAATAGGAAATGATGCAATGATAGTGAGTGTTACTAGCGTCGACAATGTCAGGTGGCAAACGTTCACTTTTTCTTGCACCGTCGGAGAATGTGTCCGACGACATTTATAGTTTTTTTGCGGTAAAAAAGCCGTCGTTTTATGCGGTTCTCGAGCTAATTGATTGTTCTCGAATGACTCAACATTGCGCGTGGATTACATGCGGCTTCATAGTCTACCTCAAACGAAGCGATAATGCACTGAGAATGATTTGAATAAGAATGAAGAAGCGGCTAACAATAAGAGCAATTGATATAAGCACACATCAGAGACCGGCGCAGATTTATACGGGAGTAGCGAGGGAAAATCGGAATCTATAGAAATTGTGCCGTTTCCAGGGTAACCGGGCAGATCGTTTTAGATGCGGCTTATTGCCTTCCTTCGTCGGCACCAACCCCCGCTCTTGTTCTTGTCCGTTCGATGTCTTCGTTACGTGCAGTTACGGGCGAGCGAAAAGCGAACGAAACTCGAACGATCAACCTTGACAATAGGATATAAATGATTACATTTCACGGCGATGCGTGGAGGCCGTAACGAGTGTAATGTGTCAGGATTTTTATGACGCAATCGCCGGATTGATCCTAGGCCCTCTTTACGAGAGTGCGAAAACTTTTAATCTGCGGCTTAAAATGAAAATTATGTCCGGCGGTGAGTGCCGCACGATAAAAGCCACGCTCGTGATTGATGTCTTTTCCGCGCCCGCGGCACTCGAAATCAGTTTAGGGGCGGCTGGAAGAAAATAGAAAACTCTCCCCGTCGACGTTGGCATTGCAGCTGAGATGGCGATTGATAATAATTCGCAAATGCGATGAAAAGTTGTCTTGAACGTCTTAAAAAAGGAGCCATACTTCCGATCGTCGAGAATCACACGAGATCGCCGAGAGTTCGAAACGTTTTATTAGATAAAAGTCTCGCACATGAAAAATTCAACAGGGAAAACGCTCGCGCGCGAACGTCGGCATTGCAGTTGAGATAGCTAATGATAATAATTCGCAAATGCGATGAAAAGTTGTCCTGAAGGTCTTAAAAAAGGAACCGTACTTCCGATTGTCGAGAATCGCAGGAGATGCGCACGATCGCCGAGAGTTCGAAACGTTTCATTAGATAAAAGGCCCGCGCATGAAAAATTCAACAGGGAAAACGGTCGCGCGTGAACAAACGGAGAAGAAGCCTGAAAAATCGCGGGGGGATCTCGACTCATTTGAAAATATAATTCTCTTTGTTCGCGACGCCAGCGCGAAACGACTGGCCACTCACCTTCCAGACTTTGATCGTAGCCTTTGGTGAAGAAGAGCATCGCCTTGGCGGCCCTTTCCGGCGTCTTTAATAGCCCCTGTCGCTCGGGGTTCTCGCCGAGCGAGCTCAGCAGCAGCTTGTAGGAGCGCGACATTTCCGGCAGCATGGCCTCCCTCGTCGGCGGTCGATGGTCCAGCTCCAGGTCGTGGTGGAACGTGCACTTTTCGTGACCTGTAACACGTCGACGCGAATGAAACCTCGCAATTAAGCGCGCACCGCGCGCGTCCCTGAAATATTCGCGCGTCGCTCCCGAGGTGTGGGACTAAGCGGCATTCAGCGCGAAGAAAAACGCGCGGCGCGCGCGCGCGCCTTAGAGAAAAACGCGCGGCGAAGTACTTCAAATGTATTTACCTTGATCTACTCTAACGTCTCCGACGTTGGACTGGTTTTCGGAGCGCCGACGGACTATCAAGAAAGCGCTCGTTATTGTATCGGCGTTTCGCGCGTATAAAATGCATATCGATCTCAATGCGCATTCGCATGTAAATTAATCACCGCCACGTGGGCAGGTACCAACAGCGAAACGAGTTCGAATTCCATCGCGACGGGAAAAGGCGAAAACGTCACCTTCGCCGATGATGTAGCGCTATTTGCGCATCGGCCGGCGCGAAACTGCCATTGCCAAGCGTCGGAGTGTCAGAGTTCAGGCTAATTCGCAATCGTAGGGCGCGCTACGTCAACAGGCGAACGCGCTAAGCGGCTAATGAGTCACCTGGAGTCTTGCCGGATCGCGGCGTCTTGGGTGTTCCGGGAATCTCGATGTCGTCCAAAGTTTCCGACCAGCGGCGCGGCAACGTCGTCAGCGGCTTCGCGCACGTTTTGTTGTTGTTACCGACACCATTTTCGCGCGGCTCGCCGTTCGCCGCTTCCATCTTCGACGCCGCCGACGACGAAATTCGACACGCGGAACGCGCGCAACGGGCTCGAAAGCAATTAGTCCTTTCTCTCCGCGTGCCCGCGCGCGCTCGCCGCCGACCGGCTGGTAATTATAATTGTTATGTAAACACTCGATTGCCGATACAAAGCGGTGACAAACAAACGCACGCACGCACGCACGCGCGCGGCAGGTTTTCTTCGCTAACGAGTCTTCGTCGGCGGGCGCGCGGCGCTTCTTCGACGCGTGGAATTTTCGGCGGACGCGCCCTCGGACCGATCGCGCCACCCGGACGACGACGCGGAACGCACTTTGTGTCGCGCGCGCGCGCGAATCATCCAGTGCGCCACGCACACCTTCGTCGCTCCGACTGGTGCGCCAGTCGATTCGCATCTGATTTTATACGCTGCGTCGACCGTCGCGTCGGGCACGTCGAGAGATGCGATTGCCGCGGCGCGCGAGATTAGGGACGTTTTTCGTTCGGACCTACGCATCGCAGAAATATTTCATTCGCGCCAATTCTCAGCTGCAGACCTTACTTTCGCGATTGGCAATGCGTTGCAATTAGCAGCAGTCGGCGCGCGCATTGTGTGCGAACGGCGCTTTAATATATGCGCTTAATTGAAATTGACCATTAGCTACGATGGAATTTACTCCGCACGTAACAGAATAAAAATGTTTCGCAAACTAGTTTACGATAGCCTTGATCGTGGCGCGTTGCGTTGCCGATTTAATTTCTATTCGCGCAAATTAATTTAACACATTCTAATCGGATTAATCCTCAATAGACAATAATCGGCGCTCTTTTCGCAAATACTCTCGTGAACCATGAGATTAAATTTTGGGAAAATGTGAAGCTTTGCGTTTTATTTGCAGAAACAAATTGAAAGAAGTGAACAACATTATAAGGTGGATGTCTAGACTGTTTTGACAAATTGGACAAATTTTTCATCGATTTTCATTGTTTTGTTTTATTATCAATGCAAGGACTGAACTTTATTGAATTTAATTTAGCATTCTTGTTGATGTAACCAACAAATATTGCATAATAGTTTGCCGAATCGACAGGAATTGGTTTAACCATTTATTGTGTCTGCTAACATAAATGCTGTGATAAAATGTGATTCTATATACTTAATATTTATAATATTGTAAAGAGTTGAACGATTGTTAGCAGGACGCGTTGTTGAACTTTGCAGTTGTTATCCTTTGGTCTGCGAGCGGCTATCAAGCGAAGAAACGCAGCAATTTGGTTTAGCAATAAGTAATAAGCGCTTTTTCATCCACGTTGGTAAATATTCGAGTAGTGTAATATCGACTAGAGCAAATTATTGTATCATTGTTCATATTTTTCGCCATTATAAATAGAGATGAGAACATACAGGGAGCATGTTTTATTGATTAAAAATTAGACTGTTTCTTGTCAAATATAACAAAAATGTAATCAATTATGTGTTGTCTATTATTGCTAAACATAGATCCTTCTTGTTAAAGGTTAACAAATGTACACTTGTTAAATTTTATGTAAATCCTTCATTATTTTCATTATTTTAGATAAAATCGTGGCTTTCTACCATTTATTGCTAATAACTCTAAAAATGTAAAATGATTTTACAATTTAAAAAAATATTTAAATAAAATAATAGCTGAAGCGTTAAATTGCAAGAAAGAAATCACATTTTCAACTTATAACTGTTTCAAACATTGATAAGTTTAAGTTCGCAAAATTCCTGTTTACCCATTCTCAAATGTGTTAAGAAATATAATGTATCCACTATTAAAGAATATAAAGCTTCAAATAATTAAATATTAAAATAATTAAGATTACATTTTTTCAAATAAAAAGTAAGAACTAAGGTAATTTTGAATTCTGTAATTTTTAACCTACTTTTTTCTATTGTCTTTGTGTTTGAATATAATAAAATGTGTTATTTGTCTCACCTTCTTTATAGACATAGTTTGTCCCTTCAGTCATTCCAAATTTTCTTTGAATCTATAGTGGAACTCGGCAGCGACGAAAAAACAATTTGACTATTTATAATCAGATTATCTACTGTCAAATGAATTTATTTGTACCTCTATTTAAACACTTTTCAGGTACACTTGTTAAATTTTATGCAAATCGTGCCGAAGTGGGTGTTTAGTTTAAACGCTCATTACTTTAAGCAAAATCGTGGTTTTTCCATTATTTATTGCAAATAACTTTAAACATTGAAAGTTATTTTTCGATAAAAAATCATGTTTAGATAAGGAAATGGTTGTAGCGTTGAATTCCAAGAAAAAAGTAACAATATAAATTTAACTTCGCAAAATTTT
The DNA here is from genome assembly GCA_027574965.2 of Ecitophya simulans. Classification (NCBI taxonomy): domain Eukaryota; kingdom Metazoa; phylum Arthropoda; class Insecta; order Coleoptera; family Staphylinidae; genus Ecitophya; species Ecitophya simulans. The sequence continues at coordinate 7,221 of JAODGE020004326.1, forward strand.
TCTATTTCCGTTATCAAACGAAAACAGTGGTAAATAATGTTTTACGCAATGCAATGTATCCACTAGTAATTAATATAAAGCCTCAGATATGTAAAAATTCAAGAAATAAAAATTTTTTGTCTTGAAATTAAGACAGTGGTCATCTTTCTTTTTTTCGATAATTTTGAACCTTCTTTTTTTCTATTCTGCTCTTGCTCATAAATAATAAAATATGTAATTTATCTCACATTCGTCATCGGCGTGATTTGCCCTTTCAGTCATTCTAAACTTTCTTTGAATGTAAAATGAACCTCGGCAGAAACCAAAAAACCATTTGACTATTTGTTAGCAGATCCTCTACTGTCAACTGTACTTAGACCTCTATTTATACACTCTACAGCTGTTTATCAACATGCTCCATTCAAATCTATACAACAACAGTAAGAATATTCAAAGTCGGTTTACTAATAAGCTCAGAAAGTTTCTCTTATTGTTTTTTTAATAGATAATCAAACGCGAAAAAATCACTCATTGATTATTCCTCATACAAATCGCGTATATTTTATTAATTTAATATTGCGCAAAATAAGACAACTGTCAACCTTATTTTGTTCTGCCCCGCAGTTATAAATTACGATCAATTACGATGAAAAACCAGCAATTATATCGCTGCCAATAGTAAATTAAAAACTTAATTAAATCAATAAAGTAATGAATGATTTACATTCAATCATCTATAAAAAGATCCGATATGATTGATGATTTGCGGTATAAATTAAAGCAAAGACAAAAGAACGCTGGCGAGTACGGCAATTAATAGACGTCATTAATTTATACTTTGTAACCGTAAAATTGAAGCGTGCAGTAATTAAATCTCCGATAAAACACTGGGACGAGTGTATTGATGAAGTAACCGCACGCACTTCGCCTCGTGGACGTCGTAATTAATTACATGTAATTACTTAAGTTGCCATGGCACTTGTTCAGAGAGCATGAATGTATCAAGGTTGTGTGGATCATATTTGCTTTGTTCCTGTTTGTTTTTAATTCAATTAGATCGTGTGAAGAGAGGCGCGTCGCATTATATCCAAGATTGAAGGATACACTATCAGCGTATATTTGTTACAACATGAATGAAATTAATTTTAGTTAGATGGCGCCCTCTACAAACATAAATGTATCAAACCAACGTTTCTCTTAAATTAATTTGAAGTTTTTGTTTTGTTTAATATAATCTCACTCACCATTCAAAACAGCAACAACTCCAGTTTTCCTGCTCGCACGATTCTGTTCCTCTTCAGTGTAACTTCCGTTGCAATTATTGCTGGGGATTTCGCCGCCGTTTGATTTCAACTCCTTCATTTTAATGCGTTTCACTACAAATTTGTACGATGGTTGTATTCATCGAGCGATTTATACACAACTGAATAATTATAACAAACGTATCGTGAGTTTTATTTGTACATTCAGCCTGACGTAGCGATGTGGCATTGACTCCCTCCCAAGAATGGCCGAAAAGTTATTCACACGAAGCTCGCATGATACAATGCAATGCAGCATTTTAGCAAGAATTTCTTCTTGTTTCGAACAACACGCCGCTTCTCACAAAGATGATATTTACCTGCAATGGAATTTCCTGTTTTGGTTCGTTTTTCGTCGTTTTGTACGAAGATTGATTACAGCCGAAACCGGTGGAACTGGATTCCTCCGAGATTTGGAATTTACGGTAATCTGGTTTAGTAAAAAAATTTACTTAAAACACAGTGTTAATTACACGTGTCATTCTGTTTAAATTATAAATATGGGATTTGCCTAGCTTGGTTTCGCCTTCTGGTAATTCCTTTCGGACATTTCCGATTGGGTTTTTATTAAACTATGACTCATTATTGATACAATCGGTTTTGCAGGTCGTTGATACATGTCAGTAACGTAAGTAGACATCGTAGGCAATGTAGAAAACCTGCCAAGAAAAATAAAATTATCTTTTGCATTGTTTTGATATCTATAATGACGTTTGGTGCGTGCTGCGATTATAGGCCAACCTGATTTCGGCGTGTGACAATTTAACCCAGAAAAGTAACCTTCATTACTTTTCTTCAATTTGCAAAATACCCGTAACCTCGGCGAGTTTAGTAAACCATTAAATTGGTCGCTCACTGTTCTATTTCATAACTAAATAATAATTTTACAAAATAGCAGGTACATGCTTGCGTTGACTCGTCGCGCGACTTCAAATTGATTATTTGCATACAAGCAACAATAGTGCACAATGAAGTAATCTGATAGTTTTCCGGTTTTTGATAATACATTGTGCCCGGAGCTGGCTCCTCTTGATCTAGTTATAACTCGCTTTCGAAATTGACACAAATCAACGCATTGGCACGTACCTATCATTTCATTGGTTTTATATTGATTACTATGTAATGGTACGTTCTGAGTATCAAGGTTTTACGTACGATTACTTTACACGCTGGAAATTCATGTAGATTACATAATTGCACCATTAGTGACCACAATTAAGAATGGGGCACTCGGATGAAATTAAGAGTAATTATATTGTTGGCGTGACTATTCGCAGTAGTTTCAACTGGCATTCTGGTGCGTTGGAATTTCTGAAGATTTTTTTATTACTCGAGCGAAAAGAACTAGAGGTATACCTCGATTCACGTAAGTAATGCGTTTCAAGCTAATGTTACGCGTAAAGTGAATTTACGTAAAATAATAAGGAATATCCTATTTTTCGTCAAATTATTAGATACTAATGATATTAAAATTTTACGAATATAAATCCACCATCAATTGAATATAATCTAAATTCGCTACTAAATTAAAAAAATAAAGTGTCTTTTTATATTTTCCGATAGATTAAGTCGATTTTATTCCGCCTCCCCTAACATACCCGTTCTTGGATTATTGGATAAATATAAATGGCGTTTCATAAGGTTGAAATTATTGTTACATCTTGAAATCCTACCCATTGATGCACGATTCACTGGATTGACTTAAATAAGCATCGTTTTAGTATACGTCAAAAAGGGGAATTACATGTCCCCGTGTGGGGAATCCCAAACACCGGTCGAATTTACGTGCAATGAACCTTCTTAAACCGAGTTTAACCTACACTTCAATATTTTATGCGGGAATGATTCATATAGTCATTGGCGAATTTGTCAACACGCCAGAAGCGCTAAATTCTGGAATTAAGAATATATAAAAAATAAGGTTCTGCTGTTCACAATTTCAAAACCCGCCGTTCCAAACATCATTGCATGATATGTGTATTCGAAGAAAGTCAGAAAGTGTCACAAATCCTCCGTACTTTTTTAAACTTTATAATAGTACATTGAATCCAACTGTATTTTGAGATATACAAATCCTTTTGCATTGAATTAAAAGAAAACGACCTAATAAATAAATAGGTTACCGAGGTGTATATGTGCACAAAGGTTTGTTTAGCCTTAAGGATTACAAACGTGTGAATAATAAATAATGACCGTTTGTTTCTGTTTATTACTTTAATCAGTTCTCCGCTATTGCTAACAATCTACTCCCCCCGTTCTATCAGTTTGTCGATGCTACTTTGCCCAAAAATCGGCTGGCTTGCACTCAAACAAGTTCAAGAAGAAACTTAGTGAGAAACAATCGAATTTTAAATACAAAATACGCTCAAGACTTATTACTCAACATAATTACATCAGAAATAACATAACTTGAACGTATTGCTGCTCTACATAACAATATCCTCATACCCAGTCTCCAGGATACAAGAACCCATAAAATCAAAACTATATAAAGTCATGATTTACGTAAATAAACAGTTATTTGTATATTTAGTTTAAATATTAAAGCAATCGTACAGTTTATGGAAATTTCTACAACTGCAAACTTACGGATAATCTTTGGCTAAAATACAAAATTCAATCGAAAACAAATGACTAACTAATTGTAAAACTGATACAGGTACAACAATATCGTTTTGATTTTTACAATTGCACAATGATCCATCCATAATTATACTATGCTATCACATTATCACCAATAAAATGAGTATCTGCATACTTTGTTATACTCAAACAAATAACAAACACAAACACGCTTCGAGAATATTCAAACCGTCTTCTCGCGTTGTCCGGAATTAAGTACAACAACAAAATGTCGGAAAGTAAAGTTCAATTCACCCTTGTGGAATGTGAATATACAAACTATGTGTGTAGAAAAATATTTCTCGATTGAACGTGACAAATAACTCGTCGATCAGATAGCAACTACCAATATCTCTTCGTCAAACGAATAAATTACAAGACATAACATTAAACAACATGCGCGAAGTGTTAAATGTACGCGCACGAAAATTTCCTGTTAAAATTTATCGCTCTCCCGACATATGATTAAAGTGGTTGATTAATTAGCACGGCAGTCTTTCGGTGATTACTGCGTTGGTAGTATTTTACGAGATTAGTGAATTGGTAATAGATTTCAGTATATATTTCTATATAGATTTGTGAAATGGTACTAGGCTTGCGCTAATTAGTTCTCTTCGTCGGAGGTGAGGAGCATGGTCTTCTCGGTGTAGTTGGCCGGCGCGATGGTGGACACTTTGCTCGGAAGAGGTGTCATGCTAGACGTGTCCACGCTGTTATACGTCGCCGGAACGACGCCACCGGTCGGACTCATGGGGTCGTCCGGATCGAAGGTCGCTATTCGCTGCCCGCGCGAATTCTTCCCACCTGAAACCCAATCAGGCGTCGCTAAATAGGCAGACCATCTCGCACGTTCGCACGAATTAATCAGCGCCCAACATTAGCTGCACCAATGAATCAAAGCGTACACGCAATGAGAAATAAAAAATAATTGACAAGCATAACTTTTAATCGTTTAGTCATAATATTTCTTAAATACAATCCATAATTGCAATTGCCAAATGCCAAAATAACAGAATACAACACATCCATTCGAATAAATGCATTACGCAGAATGTATACAGATTGCAAACGAAAATTTCGATCAAAGTGAAGTGTTGCTCAAATTTCACAGTAACTAGTCATTTCAAAATATTTACAAACACGTCTACAACTAATAATTAGAATAGAATTACAATCTCGGTTCTATTCGTCCATGTGGTACTTATTTAACTGTAATTATTATGTATATGAATTGCGCGTTGTCTTGTCTTGATATTTCTCTATCCATAATGCTTGTATAATATGTACAAATAAAAGTAATTCGCTAAACAAAATAAAAAATTAAGTGATGCGAAACTGCTGTCCATTTAGAGCTATGCATAGAGGCACTTAAGTACTTCTTCAATCTATTATCACATAAATTACTAATTAGTAGTCTAAGCTAGTCATAATTTATATCAACTATATTAATTCCGGACAGTATTTGTCTCAAGTGACTAAAAACTTTGCTCCAATCTAATAAAACCAATGATTCAATTCGTTGATGACAAACATCGAGTCGTTTGCGTATCGAACAATATAGTTATATAAATCAATAAGTTACTGATGGTTGTCGATGGTTTCTCCCATCGGCATCGCTCCGCAATAGTTACTCAATGCCGAATGTAATTGTGAGTGATGTATGTAAGCATCCAGCTGTACGTATTGCGAGGGCGAAGACGCATTTAGCATGCAACATGCGGGCGTGGGTTTCTTCGCAATGAATTTTCGATAATGATGCACGTCTACACACGACTGCGCGCGCGTTCGATTACAACTTCTCGTACGGCAGTTGCGACACGACCTCTGAAAATATACATACAAACGTGCATGCAAAACACATCCAATCAATATTGAAACTTACGACAATATAAATGTAAAATAATAATTTACAACAACAGCAATCCCTACATATTGAATGGGTACGCAGTACGGACTTACCCGAACTGTACTGGGTATACTGCTGATATTGTGGATGGAAGTTGTGAATGGCGTCCGTCATAATGTCTCTGGGATTCATGGTCTCCTGCGGAACGCACCGAGTGAATACTTAACCAGTCCGTCCGAATTGAATAATTGACGCGCGCAACGTACCTTCAAACTACTGGAAATGCTCTGCATCGTGACGGACCTGCCCTGCGAATCGGTAATGCATCCCTGCACGTAGACCCGATGCGGAAAAGCGTAGCGCAGGGCGACGGCCGCCGCAAACATTTCGATGCAAATGAGGAAGTTCTGATAGCCCGCCGAGACGGTACCGGCGGAAGTCCTAGTGCCGTTGCTGTCGATGATCGGCGAGATCACCTCCGCCTTTTCGAGCATGGCAAGACCGACGCCTAGAAGCAGCGTTTTTATTATTCAGCAGGTGTGCATGTTACACGCGCCAGGCGAGCATAAGTGAAGCGCAATTCGGGACCAACTCGAATTTATGTCTCTCCATTATATTTTGCATCACCAGAAGGCTTCACATCAGCACGAACTAGGCAACACTCACCTTGCCAAAAGGATAGGAAAATCACCGACTTGACGGTGCAGAATTTCAGAACTGGTTCGAACGGCGTCAATAGATCTCGCGTCGCGAAGTAGAACAAGAACAATCCGTAGAGCGCCAGCGAGATTGAAATGTTGTAAATGATAGTGGTGTACAAGTAACCACCATGCGGACTGCAAAAATAAATCCATGTAATAATGGCCCGCGGCACTAGCAAAAGAATGCGCAATAACGACAAAAACGCAACATGCCGGTCGTTACAAACAGCTGTCACGCGTACCTCCAATCGCCATCATGATAGTGCCCGAAAGCTTGCAGAAAAATAATGACGAACGCCATCAGCGGCTTGACGAGACAGAACTGCAGCGTGGCCTGCTTGCAGAACCGCAAGAAACCAATGGTGTAGGTCTTTCCGGTGAGGCAGCAGGTTCCATAAATGCAGCTGGATTTGATTGGCTTGCCGCGAATCTCGGACATGATGTTTCCCTCGCCGCCGAGATATTCGTAGCACAGCGACAGGAAGTTATAAATTACAAAGGCTGCAAAGAGACGAAGAAGACGTTTTTACTCAGTCGCCCAAAAAACCTTTCATTTCGGCGATTGGCCGTAATCCCATCTTCAGCATTGTTACAGGGATGTAATAAATTCCATTACCTTCGTAACAGTCGCGCACGGTGAAGAAGTACACATAGTAGCTCTCCGAATTGAAGAAAAGCAAACTTATCCACGAATATGTGCCATAAATGGGAACGATGAATAAAATCCTAACTATCCAACGTTGCTCGGCCGGATTCGTGTACCACCGCAGATGATGATAGATCTAAAACGCACAATAATAAAACTTAATCCACTTGGTCTGTGGACCGCCGACATGCTTAAAGTTCAGTCGCGAAATCGAAAGTAAGTCCAATGGTGAAGTTGTTGACCTTTCTCTCCGCTCGTTACTGTTTGGTATTTAGTAGCAGTTAGTTACGGGCTTTCTCGTGTTTCAATGCATTTAAAACCCGAGAACATTTCATCATCGTGTTTTCCTACTGAATACACATTCACCCACTTATGCAGAAACTGCACTCGGGTTTCGTTTCCGCAAAACTGTGCAACATTGTTTACGCGAATAACGTGGAATAAGCAGGCGACGTGCGAATGAAGGCGATTATTATAACTCCAGATATTAGTACCTGCTGGCATGTCAGGAAGAGCGCCGCCCAGACGAAGCAGCCGGCGATCCATTGAGCAGTCTTCGTCTGTAAGAAAATTGGCTCGGACGGTGCGGCGTGGACTGCCGTCGCTGCGGTGCTGAGGATGGTGTTGTTGAGGGCGATCGTCATCGTCGCCGGACTGCTGCTTCCTGCCGCGTTCGACGATGCAGCCGTCGTCGAACTCATTCTACGCGACGACCAACTGAAAAGTGACGTATACATAACGCGCGCACGCACGATAAGCTTGCGTCGTCAGTAATGGAAATTATCGCGCAAGTTTACACAACAAGGCTGACATTGTTTAAAGCATATATTGCAGCAATGACCGTGACTCCGACACTCTTGAGCTAAATTTGCATTGCTCATACTGGACATTGTAAACATTCCAAATTCCCAGCCGAAATCGTCGAATAATAAACATTGATTTTCAGCTAAATCACTGCACGCTGCGTCAATCTGCAGTACAATGGTCTAATCTTATACGCATCGGCTTGAATAGCTCTACAGTCTAGTAGTCTACTTATTCGTGCAATCGATTCATTGTTTTCGCAAAATCTTTTGTTTCTATAAGTTACCCGGTTGTGTTCGCCATCAGGCCGGACTCGAAACTGCGATTATAGCGTACGATGCAAATAGAACACGACCGGTTTGCACGAAGCAGTAACTGGTGAACAGTTCGTGCTCGGTGTTTCTCACGAGTACCGTAAAATTTTTCTATGACGGTAACGAACCAGCGCTTCCTCGTCCACCATTACGACTTTCGCAGCTCTGGGGCGTTCGAGAGTTACAAAACAACTGCGAGTGCAAAAACCCGTGGCAAATTTATAAAACCGTCATGCGCATTCTAGTCGTCTCTTCATCTCTCGATGCTCGGACTAATCAGCGCGCTAAATGGCAAGGAGAAGGACGCGACGCGTGTTTCGCCACTTTTTATACTGTATTCATTTTTACGTCAAAATCGCTGATAACCGCTGATTAATTTCTGCTGAGTTTTGATGTGTGAATCACTATCTAGTTTTTACGCACCCATTTTATGTTTTAATCCTTTCTAGAACCCGCACGGCATACACATCCGTTTAAAATCACTGCGTGTTTTATGCGAATACGTTGAATATGCGTTAATATTATAAAAACGAACAATGCAAACTGACCTTTCTAATTATAATTCTGTCAATAATCATGCCCGTTACATGAATTCACGTGGAAGGCCGTGTTCGTCTGATCACTTCGCATTTACACAATCACTATGATCTATGGGAATGTGACTAACCAGCGAATTCCTGCTAAAATAACTGCAAGCCCCGTTCGCTGCATGCAGTGAATATTTCATGCAGCGATTATTATACAAAATGACACGAATTAAAACAATTTCGATACAAACACGTTGGGCTGACCTTCGGCGTGTTTAAATAAACAGCCATACACAATTTGCACCCGTTCCTACCTGCCTGACTGATCGGACATATGGTATTGCTCACCTTTTCCCCTGCGCTTCCTGCTAATCGACGCTGAGGCGCAAAATTTCGCAATAGACACCGCACGCACTCAGTATGGCGACGTCAGATAACTAACCGTGCGCGATTATCATGTTGGCCGATGCTGCACACGAGCGGAGTGTTTTTCTCGGACGTTATTAATCGTTATTGCACTATTTTGTAACAACAAACACGACGAGACGACCGTTCCGTCTCGACACCACCATGTTTATGACCTCATTTCGTGCGCTTTGCGCATGTCCGTAGGGTACACTGACATTTCGATATTTTCTAAAA